>QJNV01000563.1:0-26139 GCA_004155935.1 Monosporascus sp. GIB2
GATCTCGTGGGTCGCCTATATGTGGATGATCAAGGCTCATTATTTTCCCAACTACACGGGGGGGGTGCTCGAGCCGGCTTAATGTTTTCCAATTCGCTCAATCATGGCATCTATTAGAGACTGAGCACACTTGTGGTGTAACTACACCAGAGAATGGTTCGCCCGGCGTGTTTCTTTACTAGCCGGCCAGGAGCAGAAACGTCTTCTCAGGGAGCATGAGCGGGCAGGTAGTTAATGTTCGAACGAATGGAGAGCGGTAGGGATTAATACGGGCATACTAATGGCCACCCTGTTTTCACTAGCGAGCAGTATATGCAAAGCGATCAAGAAAGTTTGTGTGCAGGACCATGCATATCCCTGATTTAGAAAGCTAATGCCGCCTTCTACATTCGCCTTATAACGCATGTGTGGTAGGTAAACCATACCACGTTGACACTGTCTGTTACATCGCCAAGCGCTTTCAAATCCTGCCAAATGGCGATATCCGAGAAGACACAGCAGCTAAGCAGGTCAAGCTATACTAGGCAAGCTAGCGAATGGACACAGGACAGACACTTCGTAGGTACTGGAGTCCCCCTGTCTCTCTGTCCCTCCCGGCTAAGGTGCTTCTCCGGCCAACTAGAGAGCGTCTCTCGGCTTCCCGGCGATGGCGTTCCACTGCGTGGCTGGGGGGAGAGAGGTATCGGCATGGTGGACAGGTCCCATCATATCTCGTGCATGTTCGGAGCCTTTCCCGGGTGGCACGACATATGAGACGAGATGCAGTGCAGTGCCGACGCCACCCACGCGTCCCCTTGGTTCCCTGGGCATATTTGCATGCGGCATATCCCGGAGCGGTTTCTGTCTTTGAGAGGATGATCTTCGTTTCAACATAGAACTGTCGCCCTTGACTTAGAAGAGGCCACGCTTTGGGAACTTTTTCGGCTGCTTCTGCTTTTCAAATGCGTTCTAATCCTACCCCGGTTCAATTACAAAAAAAAGTTTAGGACCAAGCTAATCTCCTCTATAGACTGCTAAATGTAGCATGCTCCACCCTCTTCCAAGTACAGCTCGCTGGCTCACCAGAAATCGGCAGGGGCCGTAGGAAGCCACTCCTTCTCGGCCCGGAGCACCTTTGTCCCCTTAGGACAGTGCAACCGATGTCTTCTCTCCGGCATGGTTTCCCGTCCGCGCCTCGGAACCCGCGAGGCCCTTGAGTGTGGGCGTTCTCCTCCGCCCCACGAAACCGTGAGCGCCAGACTGACAGCATCTCCCAACAACGTCGCCCTCCCTTCCCCCTTTCTCCTTTTCCCTCCGCGACTCTCCCAGGTCTCCGGAGTAGCCCCGTTTCGTGCCTCCGTCTCAGGTTTGGTCGACGGTATCGATACTCACGCACAGCGCGACCGTGCGACGACGCCTCCTCGAGCCGCGTCCGAACGACCAGATGCTAAGTCGGCGGCTCTGTCGCCCTGACAGCTGGCGACCGCTTACTTCTCCCCCCCCCGCCGCCGCCCGTAACTGAGCACCGCCTGCCGCCTGTCAACGTTGGGTAGAGTCCATAGATCTAGTCTTCAAGGAGAAGTCTTAGGTGACAGCGCACTTCCTCGTATCGCATCACCGGAAGGTAAAACCTGTGGCTAGATAATGTCCTCGGCGGCGGGTAACGTGTCAGGTCGACCGGGCCCGCGCGAAGACATATCTACGGGAGGATCTCCAGGCGCAGCCGCGAACGCAGGGCAGCGCCGTCTCTATTTCGCCTTCACCGTATCATGACGCCCACCGCGACCGTCAGCCGAACACTCCTTCAAGGCGTCGTGAATGACAACCCCCCTCGTATTAAACGCCGTTCTGGACACCGAGGCTTCGTGGCCCAACCCACCCAAGCGCGGTCAAGGGATGCGGACTTGTGGGCATCTTCGAGCATTGACACGGCGCCGGTGTTAAGGCCACCGGCCGACACGGGCATTACCGCCCGCAAGGCCGCAAGGGGCCTTCGTCGGGATCCGGAACCAATGCCCCTAGGTGACCTTCAAGGGTGCGTGCTTGCGCAGCCCCCTGCCCAGCGCTAGGCCCGGGATGCCGCGGCGATACCGGTGATATGGTGGTCCCTCAGCCGGGACATGGTGAGGGGTTTTAGAGTTGGTGCCTATGCGCGCAAGTGTAACGATGCTGGTGCACCTCGGGAGATCTGGTTGTGGTGCTCGAGTCCACCTAATACATAGGCTGCTTCAACCTGAGGCATCTCGATGGTCCAGGAGGTTGTGACAGGGCCAAAGAACCGTGTCCATCACGAGAAAACCGGCAACCCTAACTAATATCTGCAAGAACCCCGGCGCGGCTCTTGTGGGCAGGCGGAAACAGCCCCAACCCCCGCCCCCAGCTTCGGTTCGAGCCATACATGCGGCCTTAAGTGGGTGAAATCATCCTCAGCCGTGAAAAGAGCCTCCCCCGAAGCTTGTATGCTCTGTTATCTGCGCCGTAGCCTCCCGATATAGCGAATCTCGGCATGTTGCAGTGCAGATGATAGAACTGGGGGTGCCGATTAGCCCCTGAAGTTATGGGACATCGGACTGGTGTACCGCGCCCCTACCCCCAAAACCACGCCTTAAGTGAATGAAAACAAGGCGTCTTGTGAATATCTATTGGCGTGGGTTTTGGGGTGAGGGGAGCCTTACGGGCCCAGGTCGATTTGTAGCTACAGGCGGTTTCCACTTTCATAAGCCGTAGAAGGGGGGAGTTGTTCTTGGTCTGCTCCCCTACCGCCTTGAGACTAACTGCAGGCTGGGTATAGTAAACGCCTGGTCGATAGTCACAGAGAGACCATGAATGTGTCGAATCACGGCTACTCCGCTAATTTCGCTGCTTTATAAGTCGTTTTCCGAAGCATGCTTTGATATCTAGGTAGCTATCGTAGCCCGGACACTACGACGAAAATTCGCCAGTTAAGAGTCCGTCTGTTATATAGGATGTATGTATGAGGAGTTTGGGACGATGTGTTCTATGAGGTAGATGTCCCCAAGATGTCAGTCAGTATAACATTTTTTAAGAGGCCGGCTCAAAATGATACCGATCATCTCAAAATAGGCTAAACGATAGGAGTGGCAACTATTTAGATTTACCATTTCAGGCAACGCGCTGGTTAGCAGTTAAAATATCGTCGGTATTGGCACCTTGTGGCCATCTAGAAGATAGACAGGCCACAACCAACAACCAACTACCGGCTGCTGTTTTCCCATGCTCGAAAGAGCTGTTGGTAGGGCATGGTATATGGATATTCGCATGAAACCTGCACGCGCCGGGACCTTTGGGTGCTATATCTCTGGTCTGCATCTCTACTGACCAGCCGAGCTCGGGTCCCCTGATTCGCCCTGACAGCCATCACAGCTCAGTAAGCCATGATACATACTTGTTGCAGAGGCCTTAGCAAGGAAATAGTAATATATATAGTAGAGGAATGCTAGAGACCAACTATCAAAACGAAAACATCTATTAGAAAAAAGGAAAATGACTCATTAGTCGTCATCATCGTCATCATCGTATCCCATCAATCTTTATCCAGGACGTAATACTCCAAGTAACTCCCAAACCATCTCCACATCCATCGTATCTCGCATACTCATCCAGGCCGTAAAAAACGAACTTAGAAGACGGATAAGACCAAAACACGCACGCATGACTCTATCTCGAAACCAGCCGCGCCGAACCGAAGACACACCACCATCGTCTTCAATAATCCTCAATAAGGTCCCGCCTCCGTCACCGCCTCACCTTCCGCCTCCTTTTACGCCCTTCGTCCTCGGCATCGGCATCCGCGTCCTCATCGCCAATCCTCCACGGCATCCGCGCCCCCCCTCTGTCCTCTAGCCCGGGAAGCGTGCCCTTGAGGACGGCGCCCACGAATGACATCCAGTTCTTCCGCCCCTCGAGAACGTCCCCGATGCTGCGCGCGATTTGGTCGACCACCTCGGCGTCTGTGCCGCCGACGCTCCAGGCCCCGCGGACGTCCCAGCCGTGGTCGTGGGGGTCGCGCGGTCGGTACTCGAAATTGCCGCGCCGGCTAGACCAGCGACGCAGAGGGTCTGCGCCGCGGCCACTGAGTGGCCGGCCCGCCTCGTCGAAGCGGTCCGGCAGCACCTCAACGTCGCTATCGGCGGACGATTCGTCGCCGCGGCGTCTGCGTCGGTGGTGGTAGGTGGCCGGGCGGTCCGATGAAGGGTCTGAGTCAGAACGGCGTCGCGTATAGCCAGGACGCCACTTCGGCGGTGCGAGCTGATTGTCTGGCTGCTCTGGAAGAGGAGAAGGTTTTCTTGTGGATTGGTTTTCGCGCTCGGTGCTGGTCTCTTCGCGGTGGCGCCTGAGGGTCTGGGATGACTGCGGAGAGAGCGGGACGAATTTGACTCTCGGGGAAGTTGGCGACTCGGGAGAGCGGTACCGGGGTGAGGGTGCGTGCCGCCCCTTGTCTATACCATCTGTGTGATTGCGTTAGCGAGGATGGACGAGTCTCCCTATATGTGCAACACCGACAAGAGACTCTTGGTTTAACTCAAGACGCACCCTTCTCGCTAGCCCTGCTCCGAGAGATGGAACTGGCGTCATCGAAGTGTACATGATGACTCACATTTTCAGGGTCGAGCGGGCGACTTGCGCCCGGCGGTGGGGGTCCAGGGGATGGAGGCCGATAAGCGGTGTACTGTCGAGGATTATAGTTTTTAGGCGGTGGAGGAGGAGGATAAGCGTTTAAGTTTATCGTAGACTGATTTGAATGCTGGGTGAAATCGCCTGGACCAGCTGGACCCGGCGACGGCGGGGTTGGCGCTGTAGCTGGAGGAGGCGGGTAGCCACCGGAAGCGTAGTGGGGAGAGGAAGCAGCTCCCCTATCATAATCAGAGTAGTAAAGATCTGGCTTTTCCTCGTCTTCGTAGCCTAGGACGCTGTTAGCTAAAACCGTCATATAGCGGGGCATTTTCGACATACGTCGGCGCTCGCGATCCCGAGACCGCCTATCTCCAGCTCGGTCTCGGTCTTGAGACCTGTCTCGCGAAACGTCTCGGCTCCTGTCACGGGGTCTTTCCCCTCGCTCATGCCCCTTACTTTTCTGATGGTCTTGATACTTCTTGATACCGATTGCGGCGGCTCCGGTGCCGAGGACGCCGGCGGCAACGTTGCGTAGCTTGCTCCGGCTTCTCTTCTTCTTGACGGCGGAGTCTGATGGGGAAGACGAGGAAGACGATCGGCGGCGGCGGCGGCGGTGGGATCGATGTCTTCGGTCTTCGGCCGGCGAGGCGTATCCGTCATGCGTGTCGATTGGTCGGCTACCGTACTCCACGCCAGGAACCACTGGAACCAGGCCTAATTCTGTATCAGCCGCAGAAGGCCGGGAAAATGGGCTTCGAGTACGAGACCTGGATCTTGATCTGCTTCTTGAGTAACTACGACTTCGGCTCCGGCCATCGCTATGGTAAGCATCATCTAGTTCTCTGTCCTTCTTACGGTCTTTCTTATTCTTATGACGCTCCCACAGTTTGGTGGCCGCGGCGCCAGTCAGACCGGCGGCGGCGATTTCGGCACCTATCTATGGTTAGGGGCTAGACCTTCGGTATCCAGCTCTCAGACTTACCAGTCCTAAGTCGAGAATGCGATCTGCTGCCACTTCTTGACCTACTGCCCCGCGACTTAGATCTATAATGATGCACAAGGCCTGCCGCAGCGCTATAAGAAGGCGTCAGTCCCGCTGGACACTAATAGCTTTTGTGACGCGGTTAGTATTTGGAAACCCATCCTGGGCCGCTTACCTAGTGGCTAAGGCAGCTTTCGCGGCATTCGACTTCGACTTGGACCTGCTACGCCCGCGACTTCGAGATCTGGAAGAGCTGCTAGTAGAATAACGACCTCGAGAGCGCCCACGAGTTGACTCTTCTTTTTCAGCCTTGTTGTCTTGCATATACTTGAGTCCACCAGCGACGGCAAGAGCAGCGGCACTCTGCCAGCCAAATTAGCGTCGGCCATCTATGAATAGGACTCAACCTTAGGAAGTACAAAGGCTGCTCTGTACCAGGGAGTATTGTGCCCAGATAAGGCCTGATAGAAATGGGACTTACAATAGCTAGACCTGTCTTGAGCCTGCTACGTGACTTGCTTCGCGGGCGACGGTGGCCATCCTCTTCGTAATCGTATTCGTCCTGGTATCGATCTTCATAAGCGCTCTTAGCTCGGCGGACGACTTCAGTCCCCAAGGCACCCAGTGCAGCACCTGCAAGGACTTTGCGTCCGCGATGGTCGCGGGAACCGCCGTCTTTATCGCCGCGGCCGGCAATAAGAGCGCCGAGGCCGGCTCCAGCAAGAGCACCTTCCGCTAGATGACGCTTCTTATGGTCACTACTACTGCTCCGTTCCCGTCTAATGATAGTGCGTTTTATGTAGTAATCCTCGTCGACACCGTCGCTTTCGTATTGGCGTTCTTCTCGGCGGCGTCGCTCGTAGCGCTCCATGGCTTCCCGCTCTTCCCGGCGACGCCAGTACTCCTCCTCTGCTCGATTGTCATTGCGCCGGGAGACTTCGCGGTGCTCGTCTCGCAGGACAATGATGTTAGGCTCTTGGCGCGGCTGGGGAGGGAGAATAACAGGAGCTGCCTCGTGCACGATGACTTTCTGTTCAGGAGCTTTCTGGCGGATAACAATCGGCGCAGGTGGAGGGTCCGGAGCTGCGTAGTACTCAACTTCTCTTCGATATCGCTCGACTTCGTCATGATGGTGGTGGTGGTGGTGATGATGATCATCGTAAGGGTCTCTCTCTTCGATTACTCGGCGTTCGATCCTGAGTTCTCTTTCCTTGGTATCCCGAGGTTCGTCTCTGCGTTCTTCGTACTTCTCAACGCGCTTTTCAAGACGCATCTCCGTCTCCGGAGGATCATCCCAGGGGTATCGGCGATCCCGTCCGCGTGGTGAGGTGACCTCCCTGGATTCGTATTTCACGGATCGATACCTGTCGCCATCGTCGCGATGGTATTCGAACTCCCGTTCGCGAGGGCTGGGGGGTGCATCATAAACAGACCTCGGGCGATCGGGTGTGTAGCTGGTTCTCTCGACCCGACGATCCACCTCGAGGAGTTCGCCAGATGCGCGGCCACCCGCGTGAGAATGAGAGTATCGCGATCTCGCGTCGTCATCATCCTCATAACGCTCGATACGGCTGACGGAAGATCCGTCTACTTTGTACCGCCTGACGGTGGTGCTTTTGACCCTCTCCCCATCCGAGGAGGGGCTGCGCTCCCTTGTGTAGCGCACATCTTTGTATACTGTAGTCATGGCGGCGCGGATGAGCTTCGCCAGCGACAGTCATACAATTTGTAGATTCCTTTAAAAGTATTTGGGTGGCAGTCCCTCAAAGAAAAAAGTAAAGGATCAGATGAAGATGGAAGGAGGGGAGTGCCTCGCAGTTAAACAGGTCTTCGTATAGTAATAGTGTGGAAGCTGGGCTGATATCGGCTGGACCGATGACGAGGTGGGACAACAGGACTTGGTCATCCAATACCGTGTCCACCTGCACCTGCGAGTACCAAAGGCGAGACGAAGTAGCGCTATACCGTGGCCCTTGATCCGTACATGTACGTCTGCAAGCCTGGAGGTGGTAGTGGTGGTGGTGCACGCACGGAGGGGGATGGAACTGGATAGCTGGCGGGGTTCCTGTTAGATCACGCTAGGAATACGTAATCAGAACAGAGAGGCAAGATCACTCGGCAAGGTGTGTGTTCGAAAAGCCGCTTCTTCTCGGAACGGACGGCCCTGTTAGATGTCGTTGGCTACAGGTGGAAGGAGGACGTAACTAGACTAGTATATGTGGGATGTGGGCATACGAAGTGGGCACACGAAGTATATAAGAACCAACGAGCTCTTTACGATATAAGCAGTGCTTAGAAGTGAAAAGCAGTGATGGGGCGGATAGGGCTTATTATTACGGCTTCTGAGGTGATTCACAATGGGAGGTCGGGATTCCTTGATTTCGAATCCCTCTTTACTGAGCCGTGCTCGAAGCCACCCACACCATACATTAGGTACGTATGCACCCTACAGTGCCTTATCTCGATGCGACTCTACGAAATTCGAAGCCGTAGGATCTCGAAGCTCTTGCAGGGGAAGCACTGCACTTCATTATCCCCCCGAAGGAGGTGCGGGGGTATTTGGGTGAAGTGTCGTCAGCCGGCCCTCCAGGCGCAAGCCATTTCCTCTAAATACGTACAAGGTACCTAATTTGCATGTAATACAGCTTCCAACAAGCTACTAGGTAGGTACCTCTGAATCACCCAGCCACCCCGTATGCGTGAAGACAAGATTGATCAACGAATCGTTACATGTCTATAGGTAGGTACACATACATATATACACCAACATACATCTAATAACACGAGCGACGGCGGGCAATGGGGCCACGGAGGAAACAGGATCTACAGGAGCTGAAAACTATGTCGTGCAACACACATATTGTGCACATCGTCTTCGATGTCCCATTGAAAAAAATCGAAAATTTTCACCGTCGGGCAGAATCGTAGGCAGACCACACAGTAGGCGCCTAGACAGGTCACGCTATGGGAGGCTTAGACACGAGGACCCTGTGATCACTGCATCAGCAGGGCTGCAAGTGATTATGCGGGGGGGTATCCTTAGCATGGGAGATGCCGACAGAGCGAATGAAAAGAATGAAAGAATGACGCACTTGGCAGCGGCCCGGACATGGTGGGAAAAGGCGAGTGCCATTGGTTGCTGGACACTGAACAGCAATGTGATGCGCTTTCCCTCCTCTTCCATTGACTGTCTTCTATTGATTTCTTCCTAAATTTTTGCGAGGGGCACCTTCGGCGCCTTGTTTCCTCGTATTGTTGCGTTGTGTGTGCGTTAAACTTCGTTAAACTCGACAGACTTAGCAGGACTTGCAGAAAAACCGGATCTACAATCTCGCACCGGTGTTCCCTGTTCGCCGCCGTACGGAGACTGGCAGGAACAGGAACGCCCTTTTTTTTTTCTCTTTCGGGTGATGTCGTCATGGGCTTGCTTAGACGTAGGATACATGTAATCGCGTCGATGATGACGCGTGGTAAATTCATATTCAAAGCCCTACCTTACCTACCTGCCAGTCCAGACCCAGCCTCTCGGGGCCTTCGATCCCCAATCAAACCAGAAATGTGTGGAATGCCTGTTCGAACTTCTAACAGGTGGAGTCCACTTTCTCGAGGTTTCCTCAACTGATCCGACAGTCAAAGCTGACTCCGGCCGAAATGAGCGAGGTGGAAACACCGCATACCGCAGCGCGTGTCATCGCTACCTTAAATGAAATTCCCCCGTCAAGCGGTCGCCTGGCATGTTCAGCGCGAAGGCGTCAAATGCGACAAGTGCTGTCTATGGTTAGAGAGCCTTGTGTGCCTAGTAACGTTAGGAAGTGGGGTCCTCTGAACCAGATACAACAGGAAAATTCCAACCTGTAGGCAAGTAGGTACTAAAGTTAGAGACCTAATGCAAACAAGCCTATTTATTTTGCCATTACGATGGAAGTCGGTACTCTCCAGATTTTACCTTACGTGTCACGTGCGAGAAGTAGCAGCTTGGAGTTTTCTACGAGTCACGACGGGTTGGTTTACTGGAAAGAATCACTCGCCCTGCTCCCGCGTGTAGATACGAAAACACCACGGCCGTACAATAGGTGTAACTTGGCCTCGACCTCAGTGCGCTTAGATGTGTTTAGGCGTCTGGATTAAAGCTTTTCCGACGGCCATTGTCGTACAAAGTAGATTCGAATCGTGTTCACGAATGCGCCTCCGTATGCGCACTTTGAAAATGGATCTCCTTTACAAGAGATCTCGAGCCCTAGCTCTTGCAGAACTTCCCCCTCCTTCTATCCGCCCTTCGTGGCTTACATGGCTGATTGCTTGCCTTTGGTTCGTATTTGAAAACTCCTTTGATAGTCGCCACTAGTATTTATCTACATATAGGAGTTAGCGAAAGTGTAACACGTCTAGTAGTCTGGAAGTAAGGGAGGAGGCTTGTATGTGTAGTCCCGATATCTTAGAGGATCGACGAGGGGGAAGGGAGGTAAGAGCGATGCTCTATTCGTCATGACAACACGAACATGAAAGATATTGGCGGAAAGAGCTGTCGGAGACGATGGCTAAGGTGGTTAACGTTAACCCCCCAACACAACCATCACTCCCCAGATCGACAGAGTCCTCAATTATCCTGTTGCGCACTTCTTTTATCTACCTCGGCGGCTCATCCCTTATCCCCCCTACACGTCAGTCCCTCGAAATAATCTTATACTTCATTGGTTATCCTACTCCTTTGCTCTTGTATCCCTTTTTCTCGAAAGCACAGGACTTTCGTCCGGTTCTTCTCGCCATAACCTCGCCGTGACATGTTTCGGACATAGCCTACCTCATTGTTCACGACTCATTGAGTAGATACGGTAGGTCTCCCTCGCCTCGAGGATATAGCAACGGCGGGCTTATTCATAACTGCCAGCATAAATACTTAGCGATTCCACCAGTCTTTTGCCACTGCTCGAAGGGCTGTATAACGTGCTTCTCCTCTCACCCGAGTTTGTCAGACAATCCTGCTAGGATCCGGGTTAGTCGAAGACGACGCCAATCCTTGAACTAAAGCAGTTGAATGTCAAGGTCCGGACGCCTATCTTGGGCTTTGGCTTGTCATCATGAATTTTCAGAGAACCAAGCCGGTAGAGGAAAACACCAGGGCATCACTTGAGCCGACACCTCAATCTCTTACTCCATTTCCTTTTCAGAAAGCCCTCGCCGAACGACCTGCATCTATACGTTCTACGGGTTCCGGGAGAGGAAGATATCGTTGTGCATCACTGAGATCTGATATCCGTGGTCAGCAGTCCACCAGGAAGGAACTGCCAATTCCCGTGGTGCTAACCACGGAGGTGGGAGAGATTATGACTGCCCACAAGGATGATGAGACTGTTCCGAGAAACATTGCTATTCCAACAAGACGGTCTTCCCTAACCAACTTAGCCGTTCAACGACAAGACATCGGGCCGTCGCCTCAAACAACGCGGGTGTGCCTCGATCCCAGGTTGCACCCACCTGGCATTTATGTGCAGTTTCCTCATCGAGGTCTGGTCGAGGGAGCCGACTTCTGCGACGCTGGACCTACAGGGCTAGACAATGATTCCCCAATACGCTCCTCGACAACTTACGCGTCCACCGGTTTGAGCGGCAGCATTATGACCGGTAGAATTCGCCGGGTGCTCACCGATGACAACATTTGTGAAGAGATAGTGGATGTCTCAAAACACATACACCGGAATCATCCGCCATCGGTGAAGATCGGGCCTGTTCTTGGATCCGTATGTAGGGGAGAGGGGCATAATGTATGTTGGGGTGTCTATAAAGTCCGCCGAGCAGAAGTGGAGAGCATACAAAAGGCGGTTCCTTACAGCAGTATCTCGGAGTCAGGGGCCGAGCAGGAATCCACATCAAAACTTGTACTGTGGAACGAGCATGAGGAGCTTGAAGAGACTCCGGAATCGCCGGAGACCGTATCATACTGGGGATTTCTTCCTACACCCAGAGATGAGGAAAATGAGAATGTGTGTTTCTTGAAGGACATGGATGCAAGGGCGTCTTCGAGAAGCAGGCAGACATCGGTTTCTATAAAGTCAACAGAGTCCCCCGGTACAGTATATCCGGTATCTTCAAGGCCACCCAGTTCATCAGCTCGTCAAGAAGGCGTGGTTTTATTTAATACGAATGGTTACCAAGAAGAGTCGAGACCATCGATCTTGCCCGCATCCAGATTATTTTCGTTGGAGGGCCGAGGACCACTGCCAAGGGAAAGGCCTCTTTCAGAGAAGTTGGATCCCAGACGCGCTGCGGAATGGCTACGCGAAGTTCTTGGTTTAAGGGGCAGCGAATGTCCGAAACTGACCGGCCTACCGGAGAAACCCCAACCACAGCTTGAGGCCCGCAGTGGTTATCGGGGAGACCGGCCCACCGCGGTGAGAAGGAGACTTACAACATCCTCTTCAGACAGAGCCGCTTATGCAGGGCCCATCAACGCTGCCGTCGGTAATCTAGAACGAATGTTCAGCGAAGCGCTCCAGATTGCGGATGACGCAACTACTCTAGACAGCCGCGGACGTGCCGACGATGATAGCCTTCGCGCGTCACTTGCAGATATTTCTGGCTGTGCAAGCCAATCACTCTATCCTGAAAGCATCCATGACAACATTCGTAGCGGTCCAAGTGGCAAAAGCACTATGACACGACATCCGACTACTTTTCCCGGGGCGGCTGAAGGGCCCGTATATGGATGCGAATCCATACCCCTGAGAGCTGTCATATGGCGCGGATTGGCCGAACCCAACATGCACAGCGGAAATATCAGATGGCCGAGCCTTCCACCTCGAGTATCCAGTTTAGGTCGCACTCTCAAAGCTCCTTCCAAATCCGACGTGGGTCACGAAGAGCCCTAGAGCAGTTCCGCGGACGTTCGTCGTGATGCTGATTTCGGACCGGAGGGATGCACGTCTATATGCAGCCCACGCCGCATCACCCTAGCGGGCCACCATAGAGAAATATGCACCTGGGGCCTTGATGGCGGGCCGTCAGATGAGGTCCTTGATTTCAGTACTCAGTATACCAGCGGCGACAAGTGGGACACAGCGTCAGGCTTCAGAGCGACACCTAGTAATTATCCACAATACGTTTCGACGAGGAGCACTGGGGCTTCTCGAGAGCAAGACCCGCCCAAGGGAACCCATGATTTACGCGATATCAGCCTTCGAAACAGATCGCACATCAGCCTCGGGGAAGGGACAAAATTTAGCCTGACTAGGTCAGTGAGCCGACGACCCATCGCTCGAGACTGGCCAACGGCCCGCAAGAGGTTTGCGGCTACTGTTGCATGCATCAGCACCGCCTCGATCGGGATGCTGGTAGGGATCTACGCCGGGCTGGTGCCATCGATACAGTACTATATTGTGGACTTCCACCATCATGTGATCCTCGGGAATGTCGCCCTCTATGCCGGGATGGCTCTGCCTACGTTCTTCTGTTGGCCCTTGCCACTGCTTCATGGTCGCAAGCCATACATCATCTGCAGTTTAACCGTCTCTCTGCCTCTACTGTTCCCGCAGGCTGTTGCAGTCTCCACCTTACGATCTCCATATACAAGCGCTTGGAGGTGGGCGTTACTGTTACCCAGAGGTCTCATGGGCTTCGCTCTGGGATTTGCCAGCATGAACTTCCATTCCATCTTGACTGATGTTTTCGGAGCTTCTTTGATGAGCGGCAACCCGCATCAGGAAGTAGTCGACCGGTACGATGTCAGAAGACATGGCGGTGGGCTCGGTGTATGGCTCGGGATTTGGACGTGGTGTTGGATTGGTTCTCTAAGTGTAGGATTTTTGATCGGGGCTGCCGTCATCGATATGTTGCCACCCTCGTGGGGTCTCTACATCAGTATCATCTTGATCGGAGTCGTTCTGCTACTCAATGTCCTTTCTCCTGAGGTCCGACGCGCATTCTGGAGACGGTCTGCCACCGAAGTCAGGAAGGGTACAACTTTGTCTCGGCGTATAGCACGTGGCGAAATCATGATGCACAGGGTCAAAGACGGCCCGAGATGGTGGGGCCAAGAAGTATACCATGGGGTTGCCCTATGCCTTGAAATGCTTCGTCAGCCTGGTTTTACCATCATGGCCGTGTATTCTGCATGGGTCTACGCGCAAGTTGTTCTCATCATTATAGTGAGTCCAGTCTTGCTTGTACTTTCCCTACATGTAGCTGACGATATCAGCTCCTTGGTTCGCTGACTTCGAGATTCTACCGCTATCGATCCCCTTATGTCGGCGCCGCCGTAGCGTCTGTGGCGATCGGTGCTCTGGCGGCGGTACCATTTCAGATGGCAAACATCTTCTCCAGGGCCAGGTATAAACCCCAACGAACCAACAGCATGACTTTCGACAGTGCGGTGACATGGACGTCCCATTTCGTCCGTCGTGTAATTTTCGTCCTGGTTCTTCCGATCGCCGGCATCCTGTACACTATTGTCTCTGTTGGCCCGCGGCTGCATGCTGTTTTACCCTGCTTGTTCGCAGCGATGATTGGTTTTCTGTCATGCCTGGCAATTTCCGAATGCAACGGCCTGCTGATGGAGACATGGGATACCTCCGACCTCCAACCGGGCATGACTGGTCGTCCCAGGATGGATAGTGAGACTAGGAAAAAGACCAACTACTCCTCATTTCCTAGAGTTACAGCTGGATTTGCCGTCATACACACCTTAGCTTTCATATTCGCCGCAGGAGCAACTGCACTGGGTGGCATGGTGCAGCGAAGGTTAGGTCAGATGCTTGCTACTGGCGCTGTGGCAGCGATCTTGTTGGGACTGTCTCTCCTACTACTAGCCGCCATGATCCGCTTCCGAAAAGTAGAAATCATCCCCAAGTCCAAGACTGGGGAGATGAACAGATGGAATAAAGAGCGGCGGGACAGTGCGGCAAGACGGGCCAGTATGATTGCAGAATTCAAAGCAAGTGGCCGCAAAGACCTGTCCAGCATTCCAGAGGACGACGTGGGATGGAGACCTTTAGTACTCGGTAATCCGTCAAGCACACATCGGCGAATGAATATCCTGGAGCTAGGCTCCTTGACACGCTGGACTGAAATACGAAAGAGAAACCACCTCGTTGACCAGGGAGCGCATGCACATCTGAATCGAGATGCGGTCATGCTTGCTAGGGAGGAGCTTGGAAAACGTGGCACTGAACTAATGAGTGACATGCAGCGCGGTAAAGAAAGAGTCGGCAAAGTTGTGCGCAAGGTCAGCAAACGAAGTCTCGGAGGCAATCGCGGTTACGACAGTGATTTCTTAACTCAAGGCTTCGAGCTCCAGAATCTCAGTTCACCGGGGCCCTCCGGAGGCGGCGTTGCCCATCGCCACGCCCCATTTCCGGGTGAGAACCTGGCAGATGAGTGCGCCGTAGGCCAGGCTGTACCCGAAGAGGATGGAGACGTTGTTTCCGTTAATGATGAGTCCCCTCTGGGTACTGAACTGGTTGTAGATTTTGGAGACGTCGAACTTGAGGATAGAACGACCCCCCCAAGGCCAAAATTGCAGAAGAAGCAGGATTGAGGAGCTAGGGGAGGAGAATTGATGGAGAGTCCTGAATATTTCGAGAATGTGCCACCTTCCATAGAAATTAGAGTACATTCCTAGAAGTAATTGAGAAAATTTCTCCTATGTGAAAGTTACGAATCTGATCAAGATGGTAATGACCCCTTATATCGCCCCGGAGTTTAGCATTACCTTGCGGTATCGACTGTGGCTTGCAGCTAGCCAAACTGAGGAGTAGCACCGCCACAGCGAACTTAATACAAGCGCGCTTCGGCAGATGATGAGATTCTATTTGAATTTCTAAGCAACGAGCTGGATGCGGGTTAGGGCCGACAACTGGCTTTAAAATCAGTCTCTAGAGACTCCACCATGAGAGAAGGAATTAGAAATAAAACCATGTGAAAGACTTCAAGAGAAGTTGCGGAATCATTTTTCTCATTAATGTGTGAAGGGAAGGGCCAAAGAAACGCCTCTTTCCCGCATTTCTCTCGTCATTCTTCTTCGGCCCATTTTTAGGAATAATTCTAACCCGAGAGGCTTCCGGATCCCGAGCCGGAACCCAGCGACAAACACCCGCGCTCATTGCGTGCTTCGACTCCGAGTTGGCGTATCCAACACCCCGGCCCTGCATCAATTCATCCTGATTCGCCGTCATGACCGCCACCAGCCCTTGAAAGCCATCCTGGACGGGGGATCTTGCTGATAGCTCGCTAGTTGGGAGCTTGTCTTCCTGGGGCTTGTCGCTCTCCCGCGACGGTTAGGCGTAGCCGTCCCGAGCTGAGAAGCGACTTTGCTTGCTTAGCGCTCGTTTGGGTTTGCTTGCGCGTGGCTACAAAAGGCCTCGCTCTCTGAAGATCCCGCCTCTCTCAAGTCAAGAGATATTGAGTGGGGGTCCCCGGGACACAGTGGGACTCTCATCAACGGTGCTTAATAAGCAACCCGTTCTAAAGGCCGCAAGGGTTTAGTTGCGAGATATCCCCAGAGAGGGAAGACCGCGATATCCGCCTCGCGGATCCACGAAATCTCTGGCGCTGATACGTCATCGACAATATTCTGACGTGCGAATTTTAGTCCCATATCGTATATCTACCTGAGTGGTGTTAAGCAACGATGGGTCTCTTGTACGTCCATCTTCAGATAGGCAGCGTCGTAGTGCTCAGTATCTAATTTCCGCGTGCAGAGCTCAGGGGACGGCCTTGGATTGGCCAGATGCGAAGAAGCATGCGGATCAAGTTCGAGCATGGGGCATTAAGGTCGGTCATATATATTGCCCCTTTTTATTTGGCCGAAGTGTGGCTGATTCCTCGCAGCAATTACTGGAGATCTGGAACAAAGCGAAGCATAAAGAGCGCGATGCTTTGCTGTGGGGTGACGAGGTACCGGCTACCATTTCTCATAGGGACGACTGTGAGACAACGTGCTGATTTCTAAATAGGTAGAATATCTCGTCGTGACATATTCCGAGGACGACCCCAAAGTGCTTCTGTCTCTGCGACAAGCCGATATCCTCAATGCCTTGGCCAATGACGAGGAACTGTCCACCAAGGGCGGATGCGTTCCGGATCTCCAAGAAGTTGGGTCTAAAAGCTCTACCCCTTTGCCGGTGTTCCATCCCGAGTTTGGTAGATTCATGCTCGAGGCTACGCCAGGCAAGCCGTGGGGCATTGGCTTCAAGGAACTCCTCAATGTTGAGTCAGACATGAAACTCAGGTATGGGTACCCATGCTCTCCGAAGTCTGGGCGGGCTGACACCAGACCAGGCGAAAGATCGCCAAGGACCACATGAATAGCAACGAATACCCCATCACGATGACCACGTTCCCGCGCCTTGGGGTGCCGGGCGTCTTCACAGATCCATACTACCCACCGTCTGGACCGAAGCTCCGATCCCAATTCGTGCCTGACGAGATTGCTAACCCCCATATACGGTTTCCAACCCTCGCGGCAAACATCCGCTGGCGTCGCGGCAGGAAAGTGCAGGTGAACGTGCCTGTATTCTTCGATGATAACACGCCTAAACCTTGGAAAGACCCTTCCGTTAACTACGACCTGCACAACTGGCCGGAGGACGATGATGTCAGAAACGGCGCAGCCCCGGATAACTTCATCCACATGGACGCCATGGCTTTCGGCATGGGCAGCTGTTGCCTTCAGATCACTTTCCAGGCGAAGAATATCACCGAAGGCAGAAAGATGTATGACCAGCTGAGCCCATTGGGCCCAATCCTCTTGGCTTTGACCGCAGCGACGCCCATATACAAGGGCTTCTTAGCAGACACTGATGTGCGCTGGAACCAAATAAGTCGGGCTGTGGATGACCGTACACCAGAAGAACTAGGTGAAAAGGTATGCACATCTCTGCCTGACTCGGGGGTTTATTCTGCTTTGGTGCTGACAGGGCGCAGCCCCTGAAAAACGACCGCTGGCGGATCCCGAAGTCGCGCTATGCATCTAACTCCACGTACATTGGGACTGATCCCCGCCTCCGGCAAGAATACCTTGACCCGAATCTCATTTTTGACGAGTCTATCAAGGCTCAACTTCTCGAGGGCGGTATGGATGACCGCCTCGCGACTCACTTCGCACACTTGTTCATCCGCGATCCGATAGTCGTCTTCAGCGAGGACCTTAAGGAGCTCGACTTGACTAAGGCCGACCACTTCGAGAACATCCAGAGCACTAACTGGCAGCACATGCGGTTCAAGCCTCCGCCGCCGGGATCCGACATCGGCTGGCGCGTGGAGTTCCGTCCCATGGAGATCCAGATGACGGACTTCGAGAACGCGGCCTTCTCGGTGTTCATCGTCCTGATCACGCGAGCCATCCTCAGCTTCGACCTGAACTTCTACATACCAATCGTCAAGGTCGACGAGAACATGGAGACGGCCCACGCGAGAGACGCGGTGCTGGAGAAGAAATTTTACTTCCGCAAGAATGTCTTCCCGGCGCGGCCCCCCCGCAGCGCCATGGCATCGGGCGCCAACTCGCCCGTCGCCAGCCGGCCCCCGACGCCGCTGGGCCCCGTCGAGGACGAGTACGCGCTCATGACCATCGACGAGGTCATAAACGGGTCGTCGTCCGAGGAGCACGGCTTCCCGGGCCTCATCCCCATCGTCGAGAGCTACCTCGACTCGGTCAACGTCGACGTGCGGACGCGCTGCGAGCTCGACACGTACCTCGACCTCATCCGGCAGCGCGCCAGCGGCGAGCTCTGGACGGCGGCCCGGTGGACCCGCGAGTTCGTGCGCGCGCACCCAGCCTACGCGCGCGACAGCGTCGTCTCCGACGCCGTCACCAAGGACCTAGTGCGCGCTGTCATCCAAGTCGGTGAGCGCGAGCAGGCCGGCTGCGGGTGGGCCGGCCTCGGCGGCGTCCCGAACCTGGACAAGCTGCTCGGCCGGTTCAGGGGCGGCTGTGGTGGGGGCGAGAACCAGAGCCAGAGTGCCGACGCGGCCGATGACAGGAGCAAGAAGAGGAGGATACGGTAATTGCATATTAGGTGGGGGCGGTTGCCAGCGTGGATAGTACTTAGCCGTCGTTCTTCTCCTTTTACTTTCTGTACTTTTCGTTTCCGTCCCTAAAAGTGGGATTAGAGTGTCTCGTTACCGCGTAACATGGGGTTCGTTACCCAGACTACCTACGTGCCTACTAGTAATAGGAAACGATCGCCGTATACCGGTACAGTAGGAACGTCGAGGCACGAGCTGAAGACTCTGTCATTCTTGTTCGTGTCAGTGGGACGGCCTATGTTGGGTACTAGCGGGAACGGGGCTTTTGACGGACAGCCGCCCTAACATAGGCAGTGAGGGACTGCGCTCCTGGATCGAGATTATTAACCCCGTCGTGGCGTCATTCGTACAGATGAGCAGGTATACCTAACCGGTATTATTACCTACCTACCTACCTACATACATAACTTCGCCTTGCATTGGGATGCACGGACCGGGGCCCGGCGACCCAGACATTGTACGAATCTGGATCTGCCTACGTGTATAACCGGCGTACTCTACGTACTACATATAGGTACTTAGGCATGGAGGTAGGTATGTACCATACTCGTGGGTACTGCACCCAAGTAACGTAGATGTATGTAGATATACAGTGGATACTAGTCTACGTAGGTAGCTTCCGGGAGGCAGCACTAGGGCTGACTGACATGCTTGCGCAACAGGAGCTGGGGAGGGATCCGCAGCGGGAAAGCATGGTGTGCGGCTGACAGCCGCCACGGCGCTAGGGCACATATTGTACGTACATACTCCGTACATAGGGGAGTTTCCGCTTCTTGGCGCATGCCACGCGCCCCCTTCCCCCTTTTCTTTGCGGGACTGACATTAGCTACTCAGCTACCGCATGTCTGTGCATGTATACTCTAAGATATGTACCACACAATATGTGCTCATCGACTAGTGCGAGGCAAGGCGGGGAAAACGGGGGAGCGGTGTTTAGGGATCGTCCGATGTCCCGTCCTCCCGTCCCCGTTGCACCCTAAGACAGAGAGGTGGGGCGAAGGGCGGTTGAAGACCCTCTGCCAAAGTACGGTAGCAACCCTGCTGCCGTGGGACTCTAGGTGCCACCGTACTTATCTCTTCTACCATTTCGGTAGTTGTGACGGTAGATATTGGCTCGAGCTGAGAGATAAAAGAGGTAACTCGCCGAGCTCGCTTAAGGGAGGGCGAGCCGTGGCTTGCCCAGCCATCCGGCTGGCTATCCGATCATATGAGGAGGGGGTTCAAACGGTTGCCGGTGAGCCATGCGGGGGAGAAGACGAACCAGAAGTGGCGGTCCCGCGATGGTTGTTGCGGATAGACTTATGCAAGGGCTAACTAGTCAACCGCAACCCCGTGGGATGCACATGCCGTACGGGGCGGCCCAACCCATCGGTAATGAGAGCGAGATGCTAGACCGATGTCTCCAAAAGACGAGAGAGGGGCAGGAGGGATCGTCGCGCAAGACTAGAAAAAAAAAAAAAGCAAGAATGTCTTAGGGCGGGTATTGCCAGGTGCCGCGCGCGCCATTCTTTGGCGTCTGTTGGCGGTGCTGTGCTGCCACGCATCTATCGGACCCTGACGGGACGCGCCGCTTGTCTCAGCTTGGGTGGCATGCAGCGATGACTGGACTCCTGACGTCCGCCATGGAGCATTCTCAGATATATAGTGTCTCGTTCTTTTCCCCCCCGCTCTCCCCTTATTCAGAGGGAACTCCGAGACGGAGAAGATCCCGTACGACAGAGAATGGCGGACGAGAGACCTCACGCGGGGAAACGGAAAAAAGAAAGAAAAGAAATAAGAAAAAATCCAAAGCGAGTTTGGTGGGCACTCAAGAGGGATCGGAAACCGTGGTACGGTAAGCCTCCGCAGATGCTCGAGTAACATGTCGCATAATAAGCCGCATCTATCTGCCGGCCGGCACTGCTTCCTGTCCCCGAGGTAGTGCTGGCCAGGGGCCCATGGAATGGATGACCGCTGCCCGGCTCTTAAAGCCAGCACTCAATTGGTTCACCGTGTTCGCTAACTGTAAGACCGTATAGGTCGCGTGCTCGTCTTCTGAGACCCTGGGGAGGCACTCGTATCATTGCGAGCATAGTGATTCAGCCTAACAATGGATTCCTGGAAGTCAATGCTTCTTTATCTCAAACGAAGGTTTAGCGGACAGTCAAATGGCTTTCCCCGCATGGTTCAAGTCTCACCTCTTCGAGTCTCGGGATGCCGATTGGGCTCTTTTGGATCCCTAGAAGCCGGCTACCCGCGGTAGAAGCTTGGTCACCCGCCTACGTCATGACTATCGTCCCAGACGTGGCTCCGCCCCCACGAGTAGACTGGAGGGCCGTGTCAGCCGCGCGTGAAAGGCCTGAAACGGGATTAACACCAAGCTGTTCACGAAAGGCACATGGGATGTCATCCAGGTTTCCCACGCAGTCTCATCTGGCCGCTCGCAACAGGTTTACAACGCATGAATCTTTAGTAGCGCGGGTTCCTCTCATGCGTGGCCAGCATCGAAACTGAACTTTTGGCTCCAGGGCCATGTGCTGATCACTGATCGACGGGAGGCTGACCGGACTATAAGACGTACGTCAGCCAAACAAGCCAGTCATCATGGCTGGTACAACCCGCTGCCGGCAATTGCAACGGCATTATCGGCCAGGGTGTTGTGTGTTTGGATCTTACTGGTCGTGCAATACAATAAGATCCAATATTGGAAGTATTCACCGAACCTCGTGTCTGACCCAATCGTATACCTAACACTTCGCAGGTAGCCGGTAAAAAGACAACGACGCAAAACTCTGACAATTTACCAAGAATTCCCTGACAGCCGCGTTCGGATAGGGGCTAGTAACAAGACAAAAAACTGAGCTCACAACTGTTGCTTACTTAATGGCTAACGGTAAGCGCGGCGCCTGGCTTGCCTCCCGCCTAGCTCATTAGTTAGTGTCGGCCAGGCTCAGCCCCCTAATGCTCAAGAAAAATAAGGATCCCTTCAAGGCTTTGATAGACATGCACGGAACTTTGACTGCCAAACGTTAGAGCACCTAATCTTCGGCCCATTTCCGTGTCCTCGTTGAAAGATCTGCCATCTGAGGAGTTATGGGTTGGATCTCAGTCGGAGGCCCATCTTCTCCTGCCTCGCTTGGGCAGCCCTCTGTTGGCTGACCTAAATGCAAACCTACGTCGTCTATTGCTAATAGATGCAATGCTGGGTGGTGAGATAGTGCAAATGCAGTCTCGAGTCGACTAAGGCCACTATGGAATGTGGTGCTTAGCGGTGGCGGCTGAAGATGGCAGGCGGGCGAATATAAACAATAGCTTGCTTAATTTGGTTAATGCTCTTTAATATCGTGTTCCCGGGAATGTACGTACCTCTGAGACTAGCCCCCTCCGGCCTCCCTCGCGCCGTTGAGCGGGGATTCAGATTGGATCGGTCATCGGGCTGATCGGTCGGCGCGAACCCAATTCTGGATTTGGGGGGGGGGGGGGGGGGGGGGGCCCGCCCCCCCCCCCCCCCCCCCCCCCCCCCCCCCCCCCCCCCCCCCCCCCCCCCCCCCCCCCCCTGGAAAAGCGTTGTGGATAACACTCACGACTACCGTCGTCTAGTTGTTAGAAGCTAGAGAATAGGCGACCGCCGGTGGAGATCGTAATGATGATGATGATGCCGCTGCGCTTCTCAGTCGGCTTTTACTAGGTCCAATATATTTAACGTATTCCATTGTGGAGCAAGCTCATGTATAGCCGTGCCAATAGCATTCTTCAGTCTTACCATGAGAATAGGGCCAAATAGGCGGAGGGTTCGGTGGTGGATGGGCCCGCTTGCACCGTCTGACCCCAAGTTAATTCTCCCAGTCTTTGTCGATTCAGGGAAAAGATGATCCCGATGGACCGGAATGGCGCTCGAAAATCAGGCCACCATGACATGATGCCCGCTGTATCCCTCACTAAAATAATAAGGCCGAAAAACAGGCCTGGCCAGGGATCCTGGAGCCCGCGGGAGCCCGAGATCTGAAAACCGCATGCAAGATGGAGCTTAGCATGATCGGGCTTCCTGCTTACCATATGTATGCGGATGTACCTAATGTACTACCTAGGTAGGTAGGTACATAGGAAGGCTATGTTACAAGCAGTGCATCAAACCCACGTGGCCCTTAGCCGAAAGCAAAGCCCACTCCCTCAGGCTGCGGTATGCTTGTAATTGTAAAGTATACGAGATGCAGGCACTTGATTCGGAGCATCAGGGGTTGAGCTGCCCACCCCGTCTAATAAAAAAATCTAAACAAATTAACTTGCTGTCATGTGCTGAATAACTCGGGGGGAGCCTCTCCAAAGGCTCGTCCATGGGATTATCATCCATATTATCTCTGTACGTATGAGATTGCGCCGGTCTCATCTGCGCTTGTACGTCACGAGTGTATGTGGCACTCCGTGATCTTAGACAGGCATTTGTGGAGACTCACTTGGGAAAATAATAAACATTAGAGAACGGCAGACGGGCCGGGCGATGGCATTGATTGTTTCAAGCTGTGTACTCAGGGTCCTCTTCTGGGTCGGGGGAGGAGGGCAGCTCGAAACGAGATGTCCGAGACAAGACAACGCATCAGTGTATATGCACGTACTAGCATCTACTACTATAACCAACGGATCGATCCTCTTTCGATCGCGTTATCACCTCCACGTGGTATGTACAATAGCTCGCCTCCACGGTATCGTCCAATCGAGGTCATCTACCCTTGCCTAATAAGGTAGGGGTCGCGTATGGTGGCTTCTCCAAGAGGCTCGCACTCTGCACGGGGTCAGATCTCCGGGCTGGCCCTAGTGAGCTTTCGCCCAATGGCATAGATGCGCGATCGTGTAACGTCGATTCGGGCTGATTGCTTGCTACACTATCTCGGGGAAAATGGATCTTACTGAAAACAGACGCGCGCGCGCACAAGGCGGCAGGGTCGAACTGACCTGTGTGCTTCAAGTAAAGAGATCCTGTGTCACGTTGGACCGAGGTGGCTTAAATGGTCGAGGCGGGCCTCCTATCTAGACAGAATCAGCCGTTAATGAGGGATGACTCCATGTCTCAGGCGTATATAAGCAGATTTGCGATGTGATAGGGCTGCGCCGCAAGTAGCTTCATGGCGCTGCTGATCGACTTGATCGCCTCGTCCCCCCATTCCTGTAGAGAGGGGAAGAGGTGAACGACAGGAGGACGCTTGCTGTTGGGCTCAGCATAACCCATGCATGCATCATCCAATGTCCCTGTGTCGCGATGGCCTGAGACCAGGGATACCAATAGACTTGTTATCTGACTGAACCGAGATCCTCCTACGGGCACCTAGAGGGAACAAAGAATATCTTATTTAATGCGGACGTGGGGTGTTAGCTGAATCCAGGTGGACTAGATCAACCTCTGTTTCCTTTGCGCGGGAATGCAGAGTCAAACGAGCCATCTAATAGGTTATTAAACAAGCGTAAAGTTCGGCTTGGGGAGCGCCCACTGCATGGCGCCGGTCACGACTCGTATTTTCTCCGTAGCTTGATCACCATGTAGAGCTAATTCTGGTAGCTTGCAGCAGGAGGAATATGCTGCGCACAGGTGGGGGAAGATTCTCAAAAATAGCAGGATAGAGCGTCATGTATGGGATGTATGTCAGTCTGTTTTATCAGTCGCCCGTTGACGAGTGGGAGACTGACGAATCGGTCTCGGACGCTGCTCCCCTCTCCTGAAAAGTTAACGCACCGCTCCCGCGCGTCGTCACTGCGCGCCCCTCGCACACGAACGCGCCGAGCTGCCTGCGTGGAACTATCTGCGGGCACGGGTTCTCTACAGCAGGCGCTGATAAGCCTCTATAGGTGCTGTGACAGATGAGCTTATGTAGGTCTGGAATGCCGCTTGCCGTCGCGCGGCAAGGGCAATGTCGGTACCATTAACTTGATATCTGGAGCCCCCCGGATCACCGCCATCGCCCCTTGCTCTCCGTGATGTGTATATAGTAGAAGGGACGTGAGAATCCTACGAGCCCCAAGCGCCTGAAGAATAGCTGGTGAATAGACTTGCCCTATCGGCTATCTAGAGAGCCCCGCTGGAACAGATCTCGCAAGGTCGCATCAAGATTGAGGATGGTACGGCACACAAGACCCAGCTACATACCCCGGGTCTTTTCTCCGCAAAGCAGTGCCCTTCTAATTGTGGACTGTCCGGCGGACATGATCTAGAGTAAGACGCAGACGCGCCTGCCTGCATCGCGGCGAACTTGATTTCCTGCGCATTCCCTTCTGATGTTGCGCGATACCAAGGTACTACTGCTACTACTAGCTCTAATACTACAGGGTGACCCTATGCTGAGTAGAAGGGAAGAAAAGAAGTGAAAAGTCGGACATTGAAGATGTAAAAAATGGATTGGGCCTGTTCCCTACTACCCATTCCGTTATTTAGGGATCCGTCCCGTCCCGTCCCCTATTTTTCCTTTTTGGTTGGCTTTCCCGACATTCCCGATCGCCGACCGGCCGGCCGGCCGGCCGGCCGCCTTTCCCCTCGGACATTCAAGCCGTGGTGGAGGAACCCCTCGCCTCCTTTTCCCCCAGGGTCCGTCCGCCCCCCGTATCCCATTTCAGCCGCCCGCATCTGTACTCCACAGAAAAACACATCTGCTCGAGCGGGAGGGCGATGCAACCACCCGTCCCTGGAGCGTCTATGGGTGCGAAGAGGGTTATTTACTTACTGTACGGCAACTATAAATACGGGCTGCCGAGTGGTAACCTTGCGTTAGCCGCGGCAGACCCTTAACTTGAGCGCCCTCGGACATTGGTACTGCCATGAATCAACGAAGGGTGTCGTGGACATGCGGAATGTAGGGCTGTAATGTAAGCAAGGTCTTATAGCAATGAACTAGCTATAGAGCCAAAAATCAGCAACATACATTAGATCATCTCTATACGTCCGTTTAATAGATCTTCATCAGCATCAACATCGTCAATCGTCGTGATCAATCTTGCCCTTCTTCGACGCTCGATGCGCATGCACGACTCCCTTTCCGATCCTGTAGGCAGGCTCGTTGCAAGATAGGCATCGGAGCCGCAACGGCAGCAGGCATTGCATACATACGGTCTGTCATTTGCCGACCCGCGCGAGTGCGGTCTCTCGAAGTTCCACACGGCGTGGGTGAATGTACCACGCTGGAGCCCAACCACAGGAAAATGCGTGGGCCGTGGGCTGATTGATAGCAAACTGCTTACGACAATGATGACTATCATGATGATAATTTCTGGTACTAGGCGTCGCCGAAGTGATGGTCTGGCGTATAGCTAGATGTGTCGTCACACGAGCCGACCGCCACCATCACCACCGTATAGCGCAATAAGCAACGGATGCCTTCCAATACGGTGGAAGTAAGCTTCTGGTGAGACAGAAGACATGTTCGTAACTCTCTCATGAGGTCCGCTCGCTGATCCTTCTTACATGCATACTCGGAGCCCTATTGGTCACCTGCATCGTAAGTCTCAAATGCATGACTGCTGGTGTAGATCGATAAGGGCTCCAGGTCCTTGTGCTAAACCCC
>QJNV01000918.1:0-25977 GCA_004155935.1 Monosporascus sp. GIB2
CCACCGGCCCCCCCGGGGGGGGGGGACTGCCAGAGCCCAAAAAGAAAAGGGAATGATCCAAAGACTCGGTTCCGGCGCTCAAACAAATCCACTCTAGGCGACACTAGGGTTTCCATGCAATACAGTCGCACTATTAGAAATATTCCCCACACCCTGAGCCGACGCTACCTCTACACGGTTATTATGCAAGATGAACGCTTGGAACGTGTCCGAATACCTAGTTCAAGTGCCCGACGGTGATACCGGTAGGATCGGGAGTCTCGTCCGTTGGGGAAGCTGTTCCGCCAAACCACATTATACGGCTGGTAGCCAGGCTCAATTCCGTCGAAACGAATACGCGAGAGTTGGGTTAGACAACCGACCCAACATTTAACTTGGTACCTGCAGTAGATCAGGCAACCCAACTGAGAAACGTAAGGGCCCGCAGCCGCCCCGCTAAGGTTGGCCTCGCCGAATCGTTAATTGACCCGGGCTAACCGCTCCCTGGAAACCCCACCGCTTATCACTTTTCGTCCCATACAAACCAGATGGGCAGCCGGGTCAAGGTTGGTGCAGTACATCAACCATAACACCACCACTAACACCACCAACCTGCAAATATCAAGGCCATATACTCAAATTGTGGTCCTCTCGCCGGCCTCCCAAACCCACGCCCCCCAGGGCTCACCCTATTACCCGCCGACTACGATTTGCCATGTTAAAATCAGAAGTATCACCCTTGATGCGGATTTCCGGGGGGGTGGGTGATCGTCGGTGGGGTTGCCAGGGAGCGGTTAGCTCGGGTCAATTAACGATTCGGCGAGGTCAACCCTAGCTGGGGCAGGTGCACCGGCTGGCTGGCGGCCCATGACTCGATAAACATCCAGGGACACTTGCCCGCGTACTCGCACACAGAGCACATAGAGCACACAGCGCGCAAGCAGGTTCGCGAATTCTGGCGCAGTCTACCTATCGAATGCGCTCGGAGGTTATAGGAATTATGATCACGATCGTCGACAGCCTCCGAGGACGGGTCTATATGATCCGGTTCTTTGAGGGCGTTCGAAGAGTTGAACCGGCTTGAAGAGCCAACAGTGAGTCAATTATACTGTCCACCGTACTAGCTATCCCTTCATCGAAGGCTAGCCTCCGAGGTGCCGTAGCGTTTCAGCGTCCGCTCTTGCAAGCATCATCCATATTCATTCGTGTGCCGCCCACCCGGTCGGATGGCATCACGTTATACCCATCATCCGAACATAGGATGGCTCCAAGCTCTATACTACCTGAATGACTGAATTTTGCGACGGGGAACTGAACGGTCGATGTAGTAACGGGTATTCTCGCTCCGTTTCGGCCATATGCCTAGCTGTGTGGAACTCTATGTACGACACGTCTATATCTGTAACGTATCCAATATCGGCAGTGTGCCGTGGGCTGCTTGTGGAAGTTGACCCGATGGGGAGGATTCGCTAATAAAGAGCATCGGGCCGAGTTATCCCCTGGGCATCCCTAGATAGGAGATATCAGCCAATACTTCATGGTCCATACGTATGGCACACCTCGCCTACTAACGCGCGGCTTGATCATGGAAGCGGGCCGCTACTAAACCGGCCTCTACTATGTTGACGAGAATTTGCCGGTTGACTTGGTTAGTTGGGTAGGCGAGCACCGACCGGCGTCGTGCATCGTGTCCTCATCCGCTGTTCGGTTCCCGGATCCTCGTCTTCTCGTGGAATCATCGTCCCCTGCCCTGCCTGGTAGGAACGGCGACAAGGCTGAAAATTGTACTGCAATCGTTTCATATCTCGGGGGATTGACCGGGTGGACCTTTCTCCATCCCTCTCCATTGGCATATGTCCATCTTTGCCTAGTCTAGGCATACCCTCATACACCTGACCTCAAACCTCATCTTCGTGTGCGAACGCAAGGAGGCACGGCAACAGTCCATTTGCTACCGGCCTTCTACGCCAAGTACGCCTAAATACCTACTAGGTAACTAATAGTTGTCTTGCTAATCCGCGAGTCGCTCGCCGGCCCTACCTACTGTCTACGTAGGTTGTGAGTGCCTACTTTGGCTGGTGAGAGACCAGCAATTGGTCCTACCTACCAAGCCAATATCGTTAGAGAACTGATGTGACTGACTCCTAAACACGGCGCGAGAATTGGCGGAGATGCGTGCCTCCCTCGCGCCGGGGACTGAACCTCTCTGTGTGTGCCCAATGACACTAGCCGTGGCTGCTTACCCAGTTAACGTTAGTATGGGCAGTTATGGATATCTTCCCCGGCAATCACAGGGGTCCAAGGGGACGGAGAGCCGAACTGGGCAAAGACCTAGGAAGATCGAGCCCCTTGTCCGGTGCCTGACGATCTTATCCAGGGCCCACCACTAACCAAAATAGTTACCTTCCACTGCACTACGGTACAGTGGTCACTGGCCAAGAGTGTTCATCCCATCCCATCCAACTTCCCAGGTGTCCCTATCCGCCGGAGAGACCGAGGACCGCCAGGATGCCGCACTGGCCCTTTTGCGTAAATTGGTCCCTAGACTCACTGTAGCACTGCCCTGCAGGGTCTGGTAATAGTAGAGCATGTCCGCTAAGGAGGGCCGGACCCCAAGCAAGCTCCTAGAGTAAGTAGGGGCTAGGAGCTAAGTGGGCGAACCGGTTGCCGATCCAGCGGGGCCGGGTCACATCCTCTGGACTCGTTCGATTGGGCGATTCTTACGGCTTTTTGAACATCGGAGGCGAACGGGGGATGGACACAGAGAGAGAAGGGAGGAAGAGGAGAGAATGGAGGGCAAGGGGTGTCCTGAAGTAACAGCTGGACTGAAATCCCTTCCCCCCCCCGACTACCTTAGCTCTACCTAGGGGTAGGAAAAAAGTTTGCTGGTGATAAACCAAACTTCGACCTCTTCCAACCCATCTTGGGGTGAACTGTATTACCTACGTCCCCCGGCTTATTGCTTTTTTGCCTTCGCTGCGTGCCGCGCATCGTGCATTGTTTAGATATCCTAGGTACGCGGCAATCATCATCACAGGCTGGTTAGATGCGCTACGTACGCTGCATACTCTATCTACACACCCAACGTTACATCTTCAAGTTAACAAGAGTGCCGGGCCCCCTCACCCACTAGGTATCTACTTACCTTGGAGGGTAACCTTCCCCTACTGTATCACGTACAGTCACAACCATCCGAGTTCTCTCCTTCATCGATGCCAGCTCCGTGAGACGCTCGATTCCGGCACGACCTGGGGATTCAGATTGCTTGCGGCTCGACCTGAGCTGTTACGGGCTGCCGTCGTATCGCTTTCCATACGGTATCTACGGGTTCCCCGTCCTTCTGTGTTGGGAATCTACCGCTTATCAGAGCAATTGGGCTCTAAGCCATACCTGTCCGCGTCGAAAAAGCACGAGGCGAGGAGACACCGAGACGGAGGTAGACGGGCAGCAAGGAGAGCAGTTCCCCTGTGCCGGTTCACCGACACTCCCATTCCCAATTGGGCGAACAAGGCTCGCATCAGGAGATTGAAGCCAGGGGCTATCTGCCCAACTCAGAAGAAGCTTGAAGCTTTGGACCAGAGCCTCCCTTGAGCTGGAGGAGCTTGGGGCTGGAGCTGGCGCCTGAGTCTCGACATTGACAAATTTTGCCGCTTGGGGTTTCTTGGAATTTTCGTCGCTCTTAATTATTACCCCACATCGAATTGGCAGACCTAGGCACTGGCGGCGTAGGTACCCGCAAAACCCCCCCCGAATAACCCACAACGTGTGCCTTAACAGCGACCTAGGCCCGGGACATACATACCTCCAGCAAAGCGCAAACGAACCCCTCTCCGTCAATCAGGACCGCATACGTTCATAACCTTTCATTTAAGCGGTTCAACGTCAAACTCCGAACGCCCTCTATCGATCAGTCCCTCCCCCCCCTCTCTCTCTCGCCTGCGCCCTCGCCTGCGCCCACGCCTACGTGTCCAATCATCTGCGGAAGAAAAGTGTGTGTGACTCGGCCCTGCCCTTACACTTATCTAGGTACACGCAATGGGTCTTTTCTCCAGAAAGTCTAAATCGGGCAGCACGAAGCCGTCCGCCAAAACCCTGGAGACTTCTAGTGTGGACTCGGAGGGTTCGAACAACAGGTCTCCCACAATATCAGTAGGGTCTCGTCTGCTCAACCGAGGATCCGGAGGAAGCATCCCTCCCACCCCCATCACACCCATGGCGCCCGCCCAGCTGTCCAGAATCAACCTACCGAAACCCCCTGACCCGACCCTTGACGCTGCCGGATACCTGAGGAGTCTGGGGGCCGTGCGGGAGAGATGCAAGATCGTCACCGAAAAGGCGTTGGCGAACAATCTTAACCATTTCGACGTCGACCTGAGCAAGTTCCCCGACGTCGTCTCCTTCGTCTGTAACATCATCAAGGTAAGACGCCGGAATTGGGATTTGAGTTCGCGCAGTCGTCGGCGACAAACACCCGATCATAGACTCTGACCGGCTAATTCGCGTCTCCGTATACAGAGAGACTACGACGCCCCATTCGCTAGCATTCCTCCGCACGGCAGATATCAACACTTCTGTGTCGGCGGTCGAGATCGAGTCGCGAACCTCCTGGCGACATTTCCCGAGGACGTGGACAACACGGAGAAGTGCAGACGGCTGATCGACCTGTTCCTGGTCAGCGTGCTCCTCGACGCCGGAGCCGGCATGTCGTGGAGCTACAAGAGCACCGAGAACGGCCGGATCTACAGGCGGTCCGAAGGTCTGGCAGTCGCCAGCCTCGAGATGTTCAAGGCTGTGAGTGGCATCCGTAACTCGGACGCATATGCCCCGTAGGGGAGTGTGCCGCTGACAAACACGCCAGGGACTCTTTTCGGGAGACCCGAACAACAGGTTTCAGGTCGACAAGGAGGGCCTGCGGGGGCTCACGGTCGAGCAGCTGGCCCAGGGGCTGCAGTCGCGCGAGGGCAACGAGGTCGCCGGACTGGAGGGCAGGGCACAGCTCCTGATGAGACTCGGCGGCGCCTTGACCGATAAGAAGGAGTTCTTTGGCGAGAACGGGCGGCCCGGCAACATGATCGGTAGGTGACCCGCCCAAACCCCCGGCGCATGACTTGCCATGTCGCCCACCCGCGTGGCTTACCGTGTCCCTGCGACGTCGACGAAGACTAACGTCCCGCAGACTACCTCCTGGCACACCCGACAACACAAGCGTCGTCCACCCCAATTGTGGTTCTGCCCGTGCTATGGAACGTGCTCATGACCGGCCTGGACTCTATCTGGCCGCCGTCGCGGACTACCATCAACGGCGTCTCGCTCGGTGACGCGTGGCCGTGCTCATCGATGCCGCAGCAGACCACAGCCCCGGCCTCGCCAACCTTCTCGCCGTTCCCGAACTCGACGGGACTCCCGACAGCACCGTGGGAGTCGATCCTCCCCTTCCACAAGCTGACGCAGTGGCTCACGTACTCGCTGATGCAGCCCATGCAGAACCTGCTGAAGATCCAGTTCGCCGGCACCGAACTGCTGACGGGGTTGCCCGAGTACCGGAACGGCGGCCTGTTCATCGACCTCGGCGTCCTGACGCTGAAGAATGACGACATGGAGCGCGGTCTCCAGAACTACAACGACCACTGCAGCCGGGCCGGCACCAAGGGCGTCGAGGTAGCGCCCATGTTCGAGCCCGGCGATGACGTAGTCGTCGAGTGGAGAGGTGTTACCGTCGGGTTTCTCGATAAGCTCTGCGCCGAGGTGAACCAGGCCCTGCAGAAAGAGCTGAACGGAGGGGAATTGAGCTTAGCGCAGCTGCTCGAGGCTGGCAGCTGGAAGGTGAGTTACGTCTCGTTTCTACTCGTCTCCCTACAATGGTCCTCCCCCTTACCTCCTACGATTCCCGTCTCTCTTCCCACGATTGCCACCCCAGTCGCCCCACCGCCGTTTCGGAGGCGGAAACTAATTGGGATGTAATAGGGGGGCCGCGAAATTGCCGAGGTCAGTCGGCCGAATACGAAAGAACCGCCGATCCTGATCGACTCGGACGGCACTGTATTTTAAGACGATCGTTTTCTACTTCTTCGTGCCGCATCAGTTTGGTCAGTCGACTCGAGCTGGGGCATGGCGCTTTTGGATTATAACGCTTCATGTCATCTTGTTTGATTGCAGATGAACATTCGTACCTATGCATACGCCTGTTCGGGTTTTCGCTACGTAACACCCGAGAGTCGTATGATACCTCGGAGTCGGACTTCAGAAGACGATCCCGGCATGGGGGCGGCGGGTCTTGGGAGCGGAGTAATTTGTGTGTGGCCAGCTGGAATGGTTTGAGCATCCAGAGTATCAAAGTATGATTAGAAAAGCATATTCCCCTGGGAAATAGGAAGGGGAGGGTGTTGGGGCCCCTGAAATGAATATAATGAGACTATTGGCTGACGGCGCACCTCACCAGTCCGTCTGGATTTTGGAAGAACTGTGCTCAGTCTTGTGGGCGTCTTGTTTGCTAATAACTCTGCACCAGAGGTTGTCTCATAGACCTGCGCGAATTATCCGAGAAACCTATCCATCTTGTTGCCGGTATTCGGGGCCTCCAGCATTAATCAAGGAACCTCGGACCACAGGTTAGGACTTCGAGTGCCAGACTGTGGCGTCGGGCTATCATCATGAAGCGCCTATTTTACGGGCCGAGAAACACATGTCACTATACGAGTACTCTATGCTGGCTCAGCTAGGAGCAGACCACCTGGCTAGCTGGCTATGGAAATCTTGGGGGTACTTCTAGTCGATCTTCCCCGGGATACGGTTGAGACCGGTTCGGCCTTGTGGGGGCCATTTGACCATTTGACATAGCTATGACGTTACTGGCCCGCTATCCCGACACAACATCGATACCATAGTGTATAAACAATTTCTAATACAATACACATATGGAGGCCAGATGGTATCCAACTACGCAAGTAATTCGGCAGCTGACCCTCAGCAGGAAACTTCCATCACTGGGCGTAGTTGCGGTTTGGACGAATCCAGGCACTTTGGCACTCCGTAAGTGATCAACACCCGCAACATACCTATACCGGCGGCGGCAGATAATTACGAATCGTGGTTTGGCCGACCGTAACCGAGAATAGCAGCCTTGATGCGTTCGTCGATCTCAGCAGCGCTGCGGGGGAGCCGCGCGAGCGCCTCATTCCTGAAGGCGCCACGCCCCATGATGCCCATCAGCAAGCCTCGGGCCTTTGCGACGACTCCGTATCTCTCCTCTCGGGGCCCCAAGATACTACTCGAGGACCGGGAGAACGGGTTCGGCTTCGTACGCCACAACCCGCTGCCCCCTAAGCCCAGGAGCAGAGCCGTCACCGAGATCCGGGGGCCGTACTACACCGTCATGGGAACGCGCTACCTGTCGGACGTCCTGGAGACCATGGGGGCGCACGTCGACGGGCTCAAGTTTGCCGGCGGCTCCTTCAGCCTGTTCCCCGAGGACAAGCTGCGCGAGCTCATCGACCTCGCGCACTCGCACGGCGTCTACGTCAGCACCGGCGGCTGGATCGAGCACGTCCTCTCCTCGAGCGGCGGCGACGTCCCGGCCGCCGTGGACAGGTACCTGGCGAAGTGCAAGGACGTGGGGTTCGACGTCGTCGAGCTGTCGACGGGCTTTCTGTCGCTGCCCGGGGACGACTGGCTGAGGCTCGCGGACCGCGTCCAGGAGGCCGGCCTCAAGCCCAAGCCCGAGCTCGGCATCCAGTTCGGCGCCGGCGGCGACACCGGGGCCGCCGAGCTCGAGAGCATCGGCACCAGCGACCCCAGCAAGGTCATCGACATGGCCAGGAAGTTCGTCGGCGCCGGCGTCGAGCGCATGATGATCGAGAGCGAGGGCATCACCGAGAACGTCAAGGCATGGCGCACCGACGTCATACAGGCCATAATGAAGGAGGTGCCTATGGAGAAGGTCATGTTCGAGGCCGCCGACCCTGAGGTCTTCAACTGGTGAGTCCTACTCGGCCGACAAGCCAAGCCGGAATGCGCTTTCGAAGCACGAGAACGAGGACTGACCAGTGCGCCCGTCTAATTAGGTACATCCGGGAATTCGGCGTCGATGTCAATCTCTTCGTCGACCATTCGCAGATCGTCCAGTTGGCGGGGTTGAGGGCCGGTATTTGGGGGAAGAGCGATACCTTTGGCAAGATTACCACCTTCAGACTTTAGGCGGTTCGTGTCTGTGCGGTCCACGCAAGCATTCAGATCAGCGGGCCCGGCGGAAACGGACTTTGAAGTCTTAGGGCGGCTGTTGATGGACTCCGGAGCATTCATATTGCTAAGTGTAAACGAACGGCGTTACACTTGATTCATTGCTTGAGAGATTGAGAGTAATAGGATGGCGGAGTCCCCTGACGCGGAGAAATCAGAGGCACGTCGAATAGCACAGAGAATGGACCAACATGGGATCAAGATCATTTACCACGACCGGGTACTCCTATGGCATATGTCACTTAAACCTAGACACCGCCGAGCGATTAGAAGTTTTCGTCCGGGGGCTTATTCCCATCTCGTCGTTCTCCGGATCACCCACCGCTTCTCCTATACGACTTCCTCTTTCCCATTTTGCGGGCCCCGCGAAATACTCAGCAGACCAGTCGCACTACAGAGGCCCAGCGTAGTCATTGGCCAGTCGATACCTAAGGACGATAGAGAGCAAGCCCTCGCATGGCCGAAGCATCCTGAATGAACATAACTCGGTTTGCGACTCGACGTCTGATGTCGAGCTAACGATACTAGGGTTACGTGACCTGACCTCCATATTGTCGTGGCTCGCCTACAGCAACACGGGTAGTGCAAGCATTACAGGGACATTGTTATAAAGGGTGCGCATTATACGATGCTATGCAGAGGAGCCGAATCGCCACCAAGCCCACTCTCGCTGAGGGTTGAGGAATAAGGAGGCCCAGCCCGAGCCCCAGCCCGAGTGTGAACCAGAGAAAGATCCCAAGGTAAAGGTAAAGGATGGGCGTCGTCCATTACTTCATTGCAAAGCTTAACAATGCTCCATTATCTGCAGTGACAGTTCCTTCCATCCCTCGGCGAGCCGTCACAAAGAGCTCCACGAGCCGAGGCTTCAGACACTGACGCAGTTGTGAAAGTCTCCAGACGCAAGCGTCCACGGCATTGAGGGCATCTGAGTCTCAGTTGACGCCCTCGCCGCCCTCCGAAGTTGTCGGGCTTGCTAGCCGTTTGTGGCCGGCTGATGAGGTTTCCACCGTCTTTCGTGTCGATCGTATTTCGCTCCCTCATGCCACGCGCGTGGAACTCAGTGAAAGGTTGCCGTGTATACACGGTTGCAAGTTACGGCTCGGCGTTTCCCGTATATTCGCCATCGAGCCTCTCGCCGCCGACACTGCCCGGCCGAGATACTCTCGGAAGCTAACATAGGAGGCGGAGTCACGGAGTCTTTATACCTGCAACTGTCGATATTAAGACTTCAGATAGCCCCTCTTAAAATTGACCATATAGATGCTCCCTTCCCGAAGTGCTCTGCACCTGTGGGTGTCCAGAGCTGCCGCTTTCGTCAATGGCATGGAAATTTCGATACCCAGAGTCATTGCCGAAACTGTAAGACTGGGAATAGACCCTTCACAATAACACCAAAACTAGACAACGCCTCTACGCTCACCATCCCCCATCCCCTGGTTATCGTCTTAACAGTGAACAAAATCTCAGCTATCTGTCGTGTTGATCAATGCTGGTACTTGTAACTCGGGGCACGATCGGAGAATTCCGGAGGCTCCGCGACGGACCCGCGCCTCATTCCCTCCTTAAGCCCTTCTCTCTGGTAGTAGATCCGTCGAATCACCCACCATAGACAAAAATTGAGGCTCACGGCGGCGAGGCTGTAAGCGTGACCCAGCGTATAAGTGGGGGCGTGCGTCTGCGGGTAGATCTGTCCGGACACGATGCCGCCTATGTTACCGATCGCCAGGGCCAGGCCGATGGCTGCCGCACGTTTACCATCCGGCGCCGTGTTTGTCGAGAGCCAAGCCAAGTTCCCGCCTCCGAGCATCCATGCGCAGCTCGCGATGAGGAAGCACGCGAAATATTTGACACCCACGGGTACCTGGTTCCCGCCTAGCAGAATGGCATAGCCCACCACGCCTACAGGGGCACACAGTATGCAGGCCAGGAACCTCCGACCGAACTTGTCAGAGAGATAGCCGCCGATGCCGTACACGATGGAGCCCCAGAAGAAGACCGGGATGCTGAGGTATTGGGACTGCTCGACGCTGAAGCTGAAACCGAAGCGGAGGATGATGGGCAAGAAGACGCTGAAGCCGTAGAGGACGGTCAGAGACATGACCTGGACGATGGCGTGCAGCCACGTCTTGATGTCCGTGGCGGCCATCATAAACTCTCGCATGGTGTAATGGCCACGGCCGCCGCTGTAGGCCTCCGTCATCTCGGCGCGGCGGCGCATCACCGCCCTGTCGTCCTCGTTGAGGAAGTAGGCCGTCATATAAGAAGAAGGGATCACGAAGTAGCAGAGGAGCGCAACGGCGACGGTGACGGCGCCTTCGATTATGTAGAGCCTGACGGGTCCTTAGGGTCATGGTCAAGCACACGATTCGCCCGGTGTCCGACTCACCATCTCCATCCCGGATACCCGGCCGTACCTCCCATAAAGAGGATGCCGTACGCGATTAGGCCCCCAAACGCGCTCGACATGGCCGCAGCGACTGTCAGGTCGAGTTAGCGCCAACAGGGGGAAAATGAAGCAGCAGCAAGCCTCCGCTTGGTCATCACTGACTGAACAGGTAGCTGATCCTCAACCCAATCTCGTCTCGCTTGTACCAGTTCGCCAGCATGAGCGTCAGGCTGGGAAACAGGAACCCTTCGAACATGCCCAGCAGCATGCGGCACGCGGCGAGCTGCGCGAAGTTGGTCACGAAGCCGTTTCCGAGACATACCAATCCCCAGCAGAGCGCCGCCGTCGGGATCACGCGGTTGAACCCCAGCCGCTTCACGATCAGCGCCGCCGGGAACTCGGCGAGGATATACAGAGGGTAGAACAAGGAGATGGCGGTATTCAGCTGCGTGCCGACGAGATCGATGTCGCCGATCATCCCCTGCGTCGCCGCGAAGCCGATATTGCCGCGGTCCAGGAACGAGATGAGCTGCATCACGACGAGGATCGGGCACACGTACATGTCGAGCTTCGCGACGACCCGCAGCTCCCGCCGCTTGAAGTCGGCATCATACTCGGCGAGCTCCACTTGCCGCGACTGCGAAACGGTTTCGAGCTTGCGGAGACGATCATCCGAATCACGAGCCGAAGCTACCATGTTGAACGGAATCGCGGAAGATGTCGTGTGGTCCGAAAGATAGCGAAGGGAGACTATAGTCTAGAGAGCGCGAAAGAACGCATAGGCGAAGATAGATGTGGGCGAGGACAGAGTCAGCGCCATGGGACAGATGCTCCCCCCTAGCGGCGTAGCCTATATTGGGCTGCCCTAATGGCTACCTTGGCTACCCCCAACCTTTACCCCAGCTTCCGCTAACCCCCATCTCGGCCGTATTTTAAGCCCCATCGTAGCGACAGCTCCCCGGCGACGCCAAGCGTCTGGGCTAGGAGCTGAACCGTTTCTTAACGGAACCCCGCAGTCTAAAAGCCTAGAGCTAAGCCCTTCCGGATCCTTCACGACTTCCCCGGTCGCCACTGTTATGCTTGATCCCCTAATGGGCCGAGCGGCTGCAGGGGTTACAACCGCTCGGAACAGCCACGCTACCAGATTGATACATCAACCTACGTCCACATAAAGGAGGAATATGCAGTTATGTACAGTGTCATCACAACCACTACACCCCCCCGCTCACGCATTGGGGGGTTTTGGAACTGTCACAACCGAAGGAGCAATGACAGAGAGTTCTGGGAGAAGTAAAGGACCAAGACAAGTCAGACCCGAGAGAACCAACCGATCTCGGATGCACCTGATCGGGTTTAACGTCCGACGGCCCATGCAAGCTGTTCGTCAGCGCACATGCGGTCGGGTATTTCAAGGTCTACCGGGGTGTATTCATCCGTATTCGGTCTCTCTTGAGTACCATATGCTTTCCTGCGCTACAGGGGTCTTAAAACTCCATATCGCAATCTCTTAGCGGTATATCAGACTGGGGTAATGTCAGCATGATTGATATTCGGAAGATTAGCCGGACTAGCTAGCCACTGTGCCTCCTCCGGGAACTTATACGCGGGACCTCGAAAAGCGCAGCCAGTACATACAGACTGGAAGACCTAAGTATCTCTATCCGAGCCGTCTTTCCTCTAGAAAGAGACATCCAAGCAGATGTAGGATGGGTGACCTAGATATTTTTGTTCGAGTCGTCTCTATGTGATGAAATGGCTCTGCCTTCCTGCAAGCCTTCCTCGGCCTGGGAGCTAGTCGCGGACTTCTAGATAGTCGATGGTTTCTTCCTGTAGCCGCTATAACTTCTCGCGGAAGGACTGCGCAACATCCCGGAAATCATTATTCTTCGCGTCGACGTCCTTCGGGCCAGCAAGATTCCCGAGCGAGGCTCGCTAATCAAGCTCGCCGCTTGTGGGTGATGCGGATTCCCGTCCAGACTCACCGCTGTAGGCCTCCAACCTCTTATCAATACCCTCGATCGCGAATTCCTAGGCCCTATTCGATGCCCGTACCCCCGTACAGCGCCAGGAGCCCGCGAGCCACCTTTGTGCGAGCGGCTGCCGATTCCAGGTGGCGGCGACGGCGTGTTTCCTTGGCGGCAGCCTGCATCGTGATAGGACTCATTGGTCACACTTGCCACCTGACCCTGGCGTTCCGGTGTGTCGATAGTTCCACACCTTCGTCGCCTCATGGCATTTTAGCGCGAATGCAGAATTTATCACGAACCATCGATGAAGTCGCTCCTCGATGACCGCAGAGCCCATGGCCCCAGCGCGGAGACCTTGTGCCAGTTTCATCAGGTATATCGGGTTGATGCCGAGGCCCCCATAACCTGCGAACCTTCAACCATAGGTTCCGTCGAATCCATATCGTGATTAGCCGGGCTTACTTCCACGACCAAGTTCGCTCTCGGTCTTCAAGACGCGACGGAGGAGGGCCGATGGTCTGGACTCACCTTACAGGCGGTTGCCCCTTCGAGAGCTTGGCTTCGGTCGAATCCATCACGGTCACAAATCAAACGAACCATCTTCGGCACTGCGGGGAGACGACCGAGCTTGGACTGGACACGGGCATCATGAGCCGCTTCTTCCATTTGCAGCAGAAAACGCTCGTTTTTAGACAGCCTTGTACAGTAGTAGAGCCCTAATAATTCGGGCCACGATCAGCAGTGTCTCGTCATGCTTGTCAAGAATAAGCGGCCTCCTCGTTCGGGCCATGACCAGCAGTTTTCTCGTAGCCCTTGTCGGGAACAAGTCTAAAGAGGGCTTATGGTCACTCGACCCCTTCGGGTTGCGGGAACTTCCCCATTCTTTACACCGGAGTTACCAGCATCTGTGGAAGAAGACGAAGCCAGGTGGATGACCTTGGTATTGGACGAAGAGATATGGTAAGGTAGACGATGGTGATACCTGAACTCTGGTGGGTTTCAGAGGGAAATGTTTGTGATTGGCCATGGACGGTCCCAAGGTGAAAACAGGGGGAAAGTAGATGGTGAAAAGTAGTTATGAATGTCTCAAGTCAACTCTTAATTACTCGTTACCTTACAAGACGCTTAAGGCGAATAGTTGAGCAGAAGTGAGAATGGAGAACATAAAATGATTATGGCCACTGGCAAGTGATAAAGGTCTTATTTCAGCTTCACTGCGATGCCCCGAAGATGCGTGAGGCGGATGATGGTGGTGGACGATGAAGAGTGAAGATGGAAAGTAGATGATTGCAACCACTGACGAGTAGGGAATGAAAATCCAGACTCAAGCCTTGCGCATCTCCCCAGAAGATGTTCAGGTAGATGAAGATGCTAATCAGTAGAGATGATGCAGAAGTGAAGACAAAGAACAGAGATGAGTGTGACCACTAGTGAGTAGGTGATGAAAGTTCAGAGTTATCTTCTGCGGTAACCCTCGAAATAATTATGGCAGGCTATGTAGAAGTGAAGACAGAACTTGTGTAGGTGGTTGTGACCACTGACGAATAGGTCCTATAGCCGATGAAGACCTCAACTAACACTTGGGAGTCCCCGAAAAGATGTACAAGACGGTGGTGATATGCACCATGGACAAACAGAACACAGAAGCCCAGGGAACCGAAGAAGAGGCTGTCCAGCTCTGGGTAGGGAGATAAAGATGGGGGGTTGTTATGTGTGTGGTATCTGGGCAGTAGTCGGCGTGGGCCTTCTAGTTGCCCTCGTCCGGAGGCCTTGACCCCACACGGTACCGTAACCCCACAAAACCGAACCGCGCCTGCCCAGTTACGGTCCAATTCGTAGGGCTAAGGGTTAGCGAGAGAGCTTCGACCCTGAAAAGGTATTAAGTGACTTCGGGGTTGTAAGGACAAGGGTTAACAAGCTATATCAGCTAAGAGAAACCCGCCACCTACCTGGTTAGGCAACCCTATAGCACTACCTATGAGATGTAGCCCGTAAAAGAAACTGAGCCCGTTTGCGAGCACGATAACATCTTCGGACCCTGTCTCTTGACTTTCCCAACTGTTCATTAACAGCTCAATCCACCCATTTTGTACTTTATCTGAAAGTACCCCTGTGGAAACAGTAGCCGGAATGCGGATTCGGCTGATGGCGAGGAAGACTGGATATGGATTCGATCGCCAGGAATTTTGACCGCGGATTCGGTGTCGGGTGATACGGGATGTACGCGTTATGGAGGTCTACGCGTAAGGGCTACGTCCCCTTTACGAGGTCGGCGCGGGGGCTATATATGGGTGCTTTATCCCACCTGTTCCCTAAAAGGGAGAAAGAAGGTTAGGTTTCAGACTATTATCAACTTATGGGTTGCCTCGTCACTCTGACCTCCAACAAACATTTAACGTTTGGTTAAGCGACGAGATCGCCGCGATGGCGGCTGGAAACGCTACGATGGCGTTTACGAAGGACCAGCCGGAGGGCTTCGATTTGGACCCGCCGATAAAGGCATTCGATACGCTATTGGGCGCGAACGAAAGCAAGAATAATATACACCTGGGTTGGATGTACTCCGGCTTCAAGCTAGGAGAATAAGACCGCCTTGGTGGAAGTGGCAACTGAGGAAATTGAAATACGGCGTTCTGGGTAGCCCTTAGGTTGATCGGTTACAGTGGCGGAGATTCGGCGAAGCTCACCGATTCCGATGAAGCCGAAACGGCCGCCGCAATCATCCCGAGTGGTAAGGGAGCACTTATAAGGGTAGTTAATGGAACGTATAGGTTTACCCTGACTTGTCGGAAACAGCGTATACGAATCGGGGTATCTATTTGCATACAAATTGTAAAGACCAGCTCTACCGTTTTGAGGATTGCGCGCGCCTCAGCGGGACCGACTGGGCCGACTTGTCGGGGACCGTGCCGAAGATCTTTTCTGATATCCATCTGAAGATGTTCCTCCAGAGCGACAGAAACCCCTGGTACAGCCTCGCAAACACGCCCTTCAGCCACATGAACACGGTGTCCCACGGAATGAGATAGGCCGCCATGGCCGCCCCGAAGCCCAGCATAGCCGCCGGTCCAGCGGCCGAGTAGATGGTGTGGGACTTGATGCCGGCGGTCGCGATCGTCAAAGCGGTGGTGCCGAAATGGTACTCGACATTGAGACCGGCCGCCGTCGCCTTGAACGAGCCCGGGTCCTTTCCTCTTCCCGTGAGCAGGCCCAGGATGGTAGCCATCGGCCCCATGATCTTCTTCCACCAGATCTCGTTGGGACCGCAGGGCTCGCAGATGAGGCTCAGATTCCTCCGGACCTCCTGCAGGTCCACCTCTGACAGGACCTGGGCGCACTGGAGCGCCCACGGGTTGCCCTCCGCCATCTCCACCTTGATGCCGACGCCGTCGCCGAAGTAGATGGCATGCTTGCTATGCTTCCTACCCTGCCAGTCGTCGAGCCTGACAGACTTAAACGTCGACGAGCCGCTGATCAGGAGCCTTCCCTCCCTGTCCTGGTCATGGTAACAGCGGAAGACGCTGAGAGCGCGGAAGCTGGACGGCACGTGAAACTCGATGATGTCTTCGATATCTCTGCTCACCAGCAGCGTCAAGTGCTGGTTGGGCTTATTCTGGATGTACTCGATGGCATCCTGCAAATGGTCCGTGCTGGTTATGCGGACAAGACCCTTTGCTATGGAACCAAGTCGAAGTTAGCCGTGGCTCGTGATACGACGGGGGATCGGGGCGACTTGCATCTCCAGAACTTCCACCGAGAAGAGTGCAACCTGCGCTCCAGCTCATCAAGGCTGCTGGGAGGCACCACAGCAATAATGGCCCTGCCTTTCTCGCCACGGTCCTCCTCGATGAACTTGCTTATCCCCTTGATCTCGTTGGTCGTCTTGCTGGCGCCCTTTGTCTCGCCAATCGTCCTGCTGGCGCCCTTGGTCTCGCGACGCGAAGGCGGGTCTGGAGTAGCAGAAATGCGGCGGGTTGACTCCTTAGATACGGACGAAGAACCCATTATACCTGGGTCTAGTAGTTCCGTGTCAGAAGGGCGGCAGCTCAAATGAAGGAGAGACAAGGGTCGGGAAATGCCTCAGGGAAATGGTAGGTTGTTGAACTGGAAATCGTCAGGGGCGCAGACTTGACGGATGTGGATACAACATAGCGCGCCTAGTTGATTTATGCATGTCCGTGGTCATGACGCGATATTGATAATCGGGGTAAGGGAGGGAGGAGGTCCGATGAGTTGTCACCACTCGACGCACGGATCCACCGGCCAACCCGCCGCCGTATTCTTGACCGCCAATAATCACGCTAGGCGATCTCCAAGGAGGGGTAACTTGTCGTCGTGCCATACGTCAAGTTGTTGTCCGCGTACCATATGACCCTTTCTCCAGACAACTACCGTCGAGCTGACATCGTGGCATCGCATCCGGCGGAAGGCCAACTTAATCGACGCATCAATCTATTGCGTACATATGTTCATAGTGAGTCAAGAGTTATGTAAGCTAATCTCCACCGAATAGAGACAAGCTTGGCTCTTCTTCCGTACGATGACTAGTCGTCGTGGTGGAGCATCCGACTCTCGCGCGCCAAGTCCCAGAGCTGACATCGGCACCTTCGGCGAGCAGGGGTCTTTGGCTCGGCGCCGTTCCCCATTATGCGCCCGTAATTCCGGCGACCGAAAACCTAAGCTGTCCCCCCCGACACCGATGCCGGTGCCCGCATGCCGACTTAGGTTCCGGCACATCATATGTCCTCTGGTGCCAATAATGCACAGCAGTAGCAGGCAGACATTATACGATTTTGCCGTTTTCCCGATCCAACTTAATGTCGAAAGCGCTCCTCTTATTGCTATACATAACTATCTGTTAGACTATGGGTGGTGGCTGAAGGAATTGCTAGGGGTCCCTAGGGGTCCTTAGGACAACGGAGGTGTGGGCGCGACAGCCTTACTAATTGTAGCTATATAACCCAGACCTTCCTACATTTAATTACACTTCTCCCACCTAGAAAAACAACTTAGATCAACAGCAATAGAAACAATTAAGCCCGTTTTCTTACATGGTAGGATTATTTCTATCTGAACGATCATGGCCGAGCGGTTATCACGGATAAGCCTTTTGTAGCAGAGATTACCTCACGGCCTTATTAAAATGCAACTATCTCCACCCTTATGCGTTTTTAGCGATTTATACGATATTAGGTATGTTACCATAACCGGCCGCTATACCCGCCACTTAAAACGCCGGGTTTCCATACCCAGGCGGCACCTCGAGTCCGAATAAGCAGGCCCTTATACCTTAGATTGTTTTCAGAAAACTACCGCCGTCGGTCGAACATAATCGCCCGGCTTTTGTTAATGGCAAGTAAAGGTGGTGCATACCATGTCCGGCCATTTTATCCCCGTCTGCCGGGTATCTTACGGTAACGTTTAATAGGTACCTCGGTAAAATATTAAGCGGTATACCTTTTCTTTATGCATAATAAGTTTATGTAAATAGTGAAAACGTTATTTATTACCCACCTTCTTCTTTTTCCCTGTTAACATATACCGTTTGGGATTGTGCTTGCTCATTCCAAACTCTTGATATCCTTTTTCGTAAGGCTGCCATATTTAAGCTTATGCAGAGCAAGGCACGTATATAGGGCAGAGAGGCACTAGCAGGCTCGGTACCGCGCCGCCCGTCTCGATCGTGTAACGCTAGCAGACAAAGTCGGAGAAAAGCGGTGACAAAAGGGAGTTGTATTCTATTGGCGTATTCACGCATGTCGAACCATCACAAATGGATAAAGGCTTGCATTCAGGTCATGGACGAAATAATTGACACACCCCCACACTGCTTCAATGCAACTTATTCCCATGCAACTATTTGCAAAGCATTTGTAGGAAGTTAACCATATGCCTAAAAAGGAAACTAAGGATAATGCTAGCTTACGTAATAACTAGCATGCTAAGTAATATATAATTGGCAGATATAAAATGGCTTGTCCATTGATATTAATATGCTAAGAATTAAGGGGTTAAGAGTAAAGTGTGACAATTATTTTGTCCACGACCTAGCATTCCCAATCTAAGTGCTTTTAATTGATGATGATGATGGCTATGAGAGTAGTTGCACAAACCAAATAGGGCAAAGAGTTGTGGGACTAGTAGCCCAGCGACCTGAGAGTATGTTAAGACCGGAAACACCATAAAATCCCACAGCCTTGATGGAAGGTACACCTGTTTGAGGGCAGCCGCGAACTCTACCACCGAGCCCCACCACAACAATTTCATCGGCAATCGCGACACAGCTCAGCAGCCACATCGTGCCTTACGTCTTTTCTAACCCTCGTCAGCATTCCTGAGCTTCGTTCTCATCTGCCATGCACCCAGCATCGTTTGGAAAAATAGAACCACTGGCAATATTTGCCCAAATGTCCAGCCACCACTCATTTGAGGGCGGAGTCCACGGTACCCGCCAGCGCGGTGGATGCTCGCTCCAAGCATGAATATTACATCGAGAGCAATGAGTATTCCAGAAGTACGAGCCATCCATTTCCGGAGACGACCCTTCTCTCGGAAGTCCATCAAGATGTAGGCCGTAACGCTCGCTAAGCTGAGGGCAGAAAACCCAACCAAGAAAACGAGGACCACCCATCCGCCGGCAGTCGCGTAGTCGTTGAGTGACCCAGAGAGAAGGCACGTAGCCGGGAATATGTCGGGTGGGACGTCCCAAACAGATTGAGCGTCGACTGGGACATGGGAGAAAGACGGAGAAAGGAGGATGAGGTTGACTAAAATAAGGATTAGGCGGAGTCGACATCGCCACTGTAACAAGCTCTCCCGGAACTGGTCGCGTAGAGTATGGAGAGTGAGCAAATGCACGGCGTAGGAAACAGCTGCAAGGTGGCTTGCAGCGAGGAAATGCCAAACTTGGATCTCGCATATGGGGATATACGCCGCGAGGCAGATACCCATTCCACAAACGAGTTGTTGATCGCTGAGGGTTAAGAGAAACATGCGAAGCTCAATGATCACGTTGTTAATGAATCGCCTGCCTTCGACGTCCCCCGACCTACGGAACAGCTTTAGGAAGGCTCGTCGAAAAAAACAACGCGTTTCCAAACCGTTGATAGCCACGCAAGTTGCGATAGCGAGAACTATGCCGGCATAGAACGACAGCAAGACCTCGATGACTGTTAGCTACCCACTGAGATGTGCCCGTCCGTCTTCTACTTACACCAGGGCCATTAATATCCGGATAAGGGAGGAGATCAAGGGCTTGGTCCTTTGCTAGGCAACTCTGATTGCAAATCATATTGAAAATCGACCATGAAGTTACAAGGGCGGTAGAATGAAATCGATGTAGGAAGGGGTTTAAAGAAAGAGAAAATAGAGAAGAACCTGTTGATATATAATGCTCGATAATCTCGCCATAGAAGGTGGGCAAGAATTAAAGAGAAGTTATACGATGCAGGATGGTATATATTACAGCGTGGCCACATTAGGACTTGCATAGAGCGCTTAACGCCTAACAACGTAAGCCACTTCTTCTGGTCTAACGTAGCTCACCGACATTTCAAATAGCATTTAAAATATATTAAGGCGAAAACGCTGAGTTAGGATTAGACTTTATATACCGAGTTTTATGACAGGTCAATTACATGGCAATGACCGTCAAGCGGTCTTCGATTACGGTAGTCGAATCCAGCCATGTAGCGGTTTAATCGGCCGCAAGCCCTCCCACGTAGGCCGCAGGCGTAGCGACGGTGACCAGAAGCCATATTGCACCTAGGCGACTAACACATGATTTCCCGATGCTTTTTGGTCTATCAGGAGTCCATCTGCTAAGTTTCAGTCTTAGGACCAGCCGGGATCCCCTTGACCACATTGACCAGCGCCGGTGAAAGTCACTCCCACATAGCCCGTTCATATTCAGGCAGTGACCGGAAGTTACAGTGCAATTGGGGGGACTAGTCTAAGGCATTGCACGAGGCTCTCTAGGTCTTTCGTAAGTGCGCCTGCCAAGTTTTAGTCTTGGGACCAACCGGAATCCCCTTGGTCACGGCGATCAATACTCGCGCGGACCCTGCCGATACGATACATGGCACGCAGACTTGGCGACGGTGACCATCAGCTAAACCTTTATCATATTCTCCAGTAATCCCGGCACTACGGTCGCTAGGCTATCGAAAGCCTGACTGCCATTTTAAGCATCGTAACCCCACTTCATCTCTTTGGTTACGGCGATCAAGCCCGCATAGGCTCTTTACACGCAACCTACGCACATAATGACGATGGCCACGTTACAGATCTCATCCGCACGCCCTGTAACTCCTAGGGTGTTCTATATAGGCCCTAAAAGAGTCACCTGCCGAATTGCAGCCTTGCGGCTACTCTGGAGCCCCTTGGGTACAGCGATCACCGCCACTTAAGCCTTCATATAAGCGGCCCGTAATAGCGACTGTGGCCACGCCTTAAACCTTGTTTCCCGTTCTGTTTAGACCGTAATTGAGTTCCCATGAAGTTTGAACCTTGTGACCAATGGAAAGGCGCTGGGTCAGAGGTCTTAACATCGCACAACAGAGCAGACAGTAAGAGCGCCAGCGACCACGAAGCAAAAGTCGTCCGTCTGCCCTGAAACTTCTAGAGCATAATTTATAGGTCGCATTAGGTCTGGTGCCTAAATTTTAGCCTTGGGACCAATCGGCATCCCTTTGGTCACGAGTCCTCGACTTCCCGCAGGCACTCTGATATATAGCACAGAGACATGGCGACAGCCACCGCAGCAGAAACCGAGCCCAACGAGCCCAACGAGCCTGTAAATTATTGCGTAGTGGTCCATTAATCGTTCTATATTTACTCCCAAATTTGAGCCACCTGGCCTCATGGGATCGCCTTGGTCACAGTGACCAGCTTGGCGAGCCGTCCCTTGTTAGGATTTACACCTAACCTCGGTGACCACGCGGAAAACGAACCCCGTCGTACCGGGAATCACTCGCGTTGGGGTAATTAGGGCCTGCGAATTCGGCTGGTTCAAATCCTGGCTAGTAATAGGAACCTTTCTCTTGGTGACCAGCATATCTCATACACAATCGGCGTTTACGTGTGACCGAGGTATAACGCCCCTTTTTACCGACTCGGATTTGGCTAAGGCTACTATTTCGGAGCATACAAATCGAACAGTTCTGGTCTCGAGCCGATCTGACACTGCGTTGTAAGTAATCCCCTATTTCGGGTTTCCGTGGCGGGAGGCATCAGTGGCGAAGGCGACCAGACGTAACAAGGCCTGAAACATGGCGTGCGGCGCTCGAGATGCGTTAACGTGATAATGCTTATATCGTGCCTGTATGTCGTTTGTTGGCCAGTAAGGTTTGTGCAGGTATGCTGAGCGCCGATGGCGCCCCAGCGATCCCGGCTATCAACGCGACGAGAGCTGCGGTGCCACACTGGTCCTCACGGTCCGACCCCTTCCGCACGCCACCAAATCTGGGTATCTCGAACATTAGACGGTCGAGTTTCCAATGACCGCACTGCTCATCTCGTTGTCGATCTCATGCGCGAACACGAGATCGTTGCGGGAGTCGGGGTCTCGGGCCACGAACGGCTGCGAATGACCGTACTCTTCCACGCCGATGTCAAAGTCGTCAGCACAATTTTCGAACATACAAACCGCCCGCGTAACACCTCAGGTTGGCCACGAGTCGTCTGGTCTCCCTGGCCGTCAGGGGATGCCTTGCGAAGCTACTGTCTATCATGCGGCTTGATGCACCTACAGTGGCCGCCACACCATAGAGCGATGGTCGACCGCGGGCACCTTAACGAATCTCCTGGCAGCGTAGACATGGCTTATGATCGACTTGATATATGGCTGCATCGGCTGAGCCCTGTTGGCTCGAACATCGCCGGGAGTTGCTGCTGGTGCACCCGCACCCCTATCACTCAGTACCAAGTCACACAACATCTCCCAGTGCCCATACAGCGAAGATAATCATACCGGCGCGCTTTCCGACATCTGGGGAATATCACCGACCGAGTCTTGCCATCGTCAGAGGCGGTTTCTCTGACCCCCATTCTGTGACCAGGGATTCCCATACAGAATGGGCGATTTGTGTGGAGTTGTGACCAGCGGGTTCCCCGCGTATTTTTAAGCTTAAACTTTCAGGACATACTCGGAACGGTGCTGCTTAAGGGGGCCTCAAAGTTTGAGCTGGTCGGGAAAGAATTGCGGTCTGGGCGATGGTGGGCAGTTGTTGACTCTTTGACCGAGATTTCCCATACAAATCGGGGACTTTGTGTGGAGCTGTGACCAAGACCTCCCCGGTAAGATTCCGGCCTCAAAATTTAAGGGTGCCCTTCCGACGTCGTAGCTTAAGGGGGGCTTGAGTATTAAATCAACCCGACTTGGTTTGCGGCTTCGGTCGTGGTCGTCGCTGCCGTTATGGTGCCAGCGTGGCAGGGAGCGTCGGCGTCCTTACGCTGGCAGAACTGGCCCAGCGACGGTTCAAACCCTCATATGGTGACTTTACTCAGCGGAATCCATTACGCGGTAGCTGTGATCAATCGAATATGGCTTTTTGCACCTCGCTGCACCCCTTTCTGGGTGCGCAGTCTGGAGTGGCCGTATTGTCTTAGGCCTTCGAGGATGGCACTCAACACCAATCGCATTCCACCATGGCGCATACCCTCCTGCCGACTACCGATTACTACGCTCGCAGGAATCGACAGCGCGGAATGGTGGCGGGAGAATCGCGGTTGTAGTCCTAATGCAGGCCTGCCGAGAAGCCTGCTGGCATTCTGGTAGCTCACGAGCGGGCCATCCCACAATCCACCACCGGCACTTGGCCATGTAGCTCGCCTTAGTTATTCGTCGGCATTGTTGCGTCTCGCCGGTAGTGGGACATCTCGCCAAGTATCATGTGCGCGTAGAGATCGGCATCCGCAAGCCCTACTTAAAGCTGAGCGGTAAGCTACGCGGGGCCAAGAGCTTGAGATACCACAGCTGTTCGGTTCATAGAGGGGGCGCATGGGCTGCGTGCGTACGAACCGCATGTAAGCGTAAGACGGCACGACGCCGTCCGCCAAAGTGCCTACTGCCGACCTGCCGGGATGCACTCTAATAGCAACATCCAGCAACACCAAGTACACATGCTGCGGGATGTGAAATCGTGAGCTCTGGGCTCCGGGTTAAGATAGCCGCGGGTGCAGGCACCTGAAGGTAGGGATAGACGCCGGTGGAGGCCACGAGCAGGCTAAACCGGGCGATGCAGCACAACTACCCTCGCTACCTGCCGCTCCCTCGGCTCCCATTCCGCTTCCGACTATCGGGGCCATATGGGTAGTCGTGATATGTCTGGGTAGCCGTGCCGGAGTCGGTCACGCGGTGGCTGAATACGCGGCTGTAGTACCAGCGCCGAACCCGCCACGTTATGGTCCGCCACGACGACAACATGCATCCGCGACACCATGAATTGACACCCTGGTGCTCCTAGGCGCTGGAGAGCATCCCTGCAAGTTTTGCTGCAAATCCGAAGGGTTCTTTTTTGATGACCGAGATTTCGTATGTGATTTCGGCGATTTGTGTGGAGGTGTGACCAGGAACAAAGTTCGTCCTCTGGCCCTAACTTCGAGTCCCCTCTAATATACGGGGCGTAGTAAGCATGGTAATATGTGTATCCTCGTCGGTTTCGGTCCGTGTGGCTGTGTGGCGCGAATAAGGTCGTCGGCTTCAGCCCCTGGATGAGGCCTACCGCGGGCGCTGTGACCGGGACCTGAACTCCGGTTTGCGGGATTTAAAATGGCTCTGATATGGCTTGGCGGCCTCGGATTGTGCGGTGATGCGTGTCACGTCCTCCGGATCGGAGCTCCTATCGCTGCTGATGGCTGGGAATCAGCGCTGAGCTTAGCGTTAAGGAGACGACCTGTGCCCGAGGGCTGAGGTCGCACTTCCGCTTTCCAAAACGTCCCTGAGGTAACCAGGGGACACTAGGAAAGCTGTAAATGTAGATCTCGTTATCGAGGCCACCCTCGTTGTCGAAGGTCACAGACGCACAGTCGGCGCCGAGCTTACAAGACGATCATAACCGAGGCTGTGACCGGGGTTTAGATCCCCGTTTCCAAGCAGCAAATTGGCCTGGCGGTAATCTAGGGAGGCCGCTATGTTCGAGGATGCGAGTTTCCCCGTTAGGACCGAGGTCCTTGTTGCCGTTCGCAGGCGTAAGGTTGGTACTCTGCGCAGAACCGAAGCGAGGACGACGAGGAACTCTGTAGCCATGGTCCGAGCTTTAATGAGCGAGCCGTAAGATTTTCCGATGGCATTCCTGGGACGCCTAGAAGCCCAGTAATACGCGTTCGATCGTCGGGATCAGACTTCTTACTGCTGGTCACCAGCGCATAGTTAGTGGTGCGCTTGGCTGTAAGGGACGGACACTGATTGACGCCATCAGTATGGCTTAAGACGTATCTGACGGGATATAAAGTTACTGCAATGCAATTGAACATCTCCGGGGAGCCCGGGAATATAGTCCTCTTCGTCTAACCATCTTCGTTGTTGCTGGTCACACAGCTGGTCCTAGGTTGAGGCCGTATGTGGCGAGCACGGCTGGCGCTGTGACCAGGGCCCCCGACTTCAATCACCGAGTTCCGTAACGAGCCCACGGCGATAGCACACCTTGGATTGCCGCGGGATGTAGTTATCGACCCGTGGACCCAGCTTCTCGTCGCTGGTCACCGTTGCAGAAGTTGGTGCCGCGCTCAGTTATTAGGTGATGATTACGTTAATGGTGCTGCCACGGCCACAACTCCGATTAACGAGCCGGGAGATAACTTTGTACTAATGGTATGCAGTCCAATTCCCTGCCAATGTGGTTACCTTTACCAGGACCAAGCTCCTTGTCGCTGGTCACGAGCTGGCCCTGGGCCGAGTCGTAATGCCGCAACCACGGCTGGCGCTGTGACCAGAGCCCGCAATTCGATCGCCGAGCTGCAAAATGGTTTTACATTAACCAGGTCCCTTGAAATACCCCCGGATATTGTTTTGACAGCGAAGACCAACTCCCTTGTCGCAGGGCATGCGTATATGGCCGGTCCCTGCGCTGAATCTGGAGGCCCCGACCATAACTAACACCGCGACCAAAGTCCGCCAATTCGATTCCCGAGCTACAAATGCGCACTTCCGCAAACTAGACACTAGAGTATCCGGGGGTACCACTTTTAGCACGAGGACTGGGTTGGTTCGCGCTGGTCACAAAGTGCATTGGTGATTGTGGGCGCAGTTGTGTGTGGCGGCCACGAGTGATGCGTAACCGGGGCCCCAACTTCTGTTTCCGAAGCTGCAAAATTGGTTCACGGGACTGAGGGTCCCCTGAAATATCCGGGGATGGCATTTCCACAGCCAGGACCGGCTTACTTATCGCCCGTTACACGCGCATAGCTGAT
>QJNV01000564.1:0-25934 GCA_004155935.1 Monosporascus sp. GIB2
GAGCGAGGGGGAGCCGTGGTTGATGTTGCGGGGCTTACTGTCCTCCCTTTTCATAGCGAGCTCACGGGAGCTTTCAGGGCTTATTGGCTGCTTGGCTTCAACGGCAGCTTCGTCGCAGGAAACATGGGGACCAGGATACCGGGGAATATCCCGTAGATCAACATCGTCATCAGCACGATCCCCAGCCATGAACTTAGACGACATCTCCGGAGAGTCGCGATCCTCTTTATACGCAACCGCGTCCTCCTCGCTACTGGTGCGCATGTCAATGTCATTCTTCTTCTCGTCGTCACTGCCGTCGGAGAAGAAAAGCCGACGATCGTTGGATCGACGTGCTTGCTCCAGTAGTCGACAGGCGTAGCGGCCAGGGTTCTTGATGGCCACTCTCTTTTTGATCTTTGACTGAGTAGCGGATGTCATCTTGGAAGCTTTGTTGACTGCGCTTCTGGAGAAAGGAGAGAGATACGCAGGCATTTTGCTGCGGGCGAATTTGCTGGGATACCAGACTAAGCCTTGTCTCGACGGTGGAGTAGTGCTACGGAGTGAGAATAGATCTCAAAGTTGATTCCGAACGGAGGCCGAAAGAGCTGGTGTAGGGAGGATGAAAAAATACACTAGAGAGTTCAGCGATTGCAGGATTACGATTGTCACGATTTCTTACCTAAGTCGAAATAGGCTTTATGCTACGAGATCACCAAAAGAAGATCGAAGATGGCAGACCGGTGTGAAGGTACAAATCAGATGTGATCGCTCGTTTGGTAGATTGAGTTATCTTCCACAGAAATCGACTTCTTGTGAGGGTTAGTGCTGAATCCGTATGGTGGAGAGAGGACTTTAGGTAAAGAGCGGGGTTGAAGAAGTGGGAGACATCGACGGAGATGCAAAACCAGAGAATACTTTACTGCTTCCTAAAGAGGGTGTAGAACTCAAGTGGTATGTCCACGCGATGGATTGTTATGGTACTGCAGGATCGACAGCGACCGAGATCGACGGTCAGAAACTGGTACGAGGGCACGAATCCGATATGGCGTTGAATCTGATGAGCCAAAGTATCCTCAATAACAGTTTACTCCTTGTGAAGATCAGTCACATATCTGTCTTGTGGGGGATGGGGCGCTGATTCGTAGATGGAATGCAATATTGAAGACGTTGAAGAACCGGGATACGTAGAAGAAGCGGATATGGAAAGCAGAAAATGACTCGATCAAGACGAAAATTAGTGAAGCCTTACTGCTACCTAAGGCGATTTAGAACTCGCGTGTAGATGTCACGTGAAGGGCTTTGTATATAGGGACTCGCGTGGTATGCCCACGTTCCGGATAGCTATGGTATTGGAGGCAGAAGGAAGCCTACCAAAGGAAGATTAGCCTGTAACTGCAGGGAAGCAACGACAGAACGCAAGCCAAAGCTGCTGGTATCAAGGAAACAAGTCGATGCCTACCCGAACCTCTGCCGTAGGTACGAAATCGTTCACCCCGCCGTCAAGGACTCTGGTATCTAGTAGAAGATTGTTTGTAGATGAAATGGGAGGTTGAAGATGTGGGAGAGGTTGAAGAGGTGGAAGAGGCTGAAGGTGTGGAAGAGGTTCAATACTTACTCCTTCTTAAGGCAGCGTAGGACACTCGCGCGGAGGACGCTCGCGTGTAGGTCTCGCGTAGAATGTGCGCGTGGTACGCCCACGTTACGGGTTGCTACGGTACGGGAGGAAACGTAGCAACGGAAATTAGCCCGGGACCGCAGGGGAGTGACCAGGGAATGAAAGCCCAAGCTGCTGATATGGAGCTGCAAAGAAGATACCTACAGGGACCTCTACAGAGGTTGAAAATAAACTCGCCCAGCTGTCAGGAGCGCGGCTATCGAGAAGATAACGATTGTGCTGAGGTAGTACTGAACTTTTGGGGATAATAATTGGGATGAAGTCTCGAAGAAGACGATGGTGCTGAAGCGATGTTGACGTAGTGGGGAAGTCTAGCGATCTTGATGAGATCTGAAGAAGGCAGTTGTACTGAGGTAATGCTATTTTCCGGCCGTACTGAAGACTTGAGGAAGACTACGATGAAGTGTAGAGAAGACGATCGTGCTGAAATCCCGAAGAAGAGGGAAGCTCTATGTGATCGTTACTCCAAGTGATGTGGGTGATGTGGAGGCAGGAAGGAAGAATATTGAAGTTGAGAGAATCAGAAATGGTGGAAGAAGTTGTATTCTCAAGAAAGCCGTGTGACAGGAATAAATTACTGCTATTTAAGCATGTATTGGCTGAGAAAAGAGTTGAAATCAGGAAGCCTGGTCAAGGATGACTTAGTGTTCAACATACTATCGCATTCATTACGGCGAAACCATAAGATAATATTTAGGCAGGAGACGAAGGTTTGTAAATTAAAATGAAGTGATAGCTTGTTGTAGGAGGTCGTCAGTATCAAGGGAAGGAGGTGGTTAGGAAGTGTCCTATTAGCAGGTGACCCAAGTGTCAAAACCAAGAGGGGGAGGGATAAGGAGCCCGATATACTGAGACTGACTAAATACAGATCGTTTGCACAAATAATCTCAAACCTTTGATGCCGGGGGCAAACATACCATCTACAAGTTAATTAGGATGGCCGATGGGGTGTTTATCAGCAGCCGCTATTGTGGTACTAGTTAACGACTTCGTGATCGTTCCTACCACTCTTCGATTCTCAGGGGTCGAAATAACTCAACCGAAATCCACCGGTTACGCAACCACCCATTTGGCGTCCGCTTTGATAGCCATACATTCCACTTAAGCTATCGTAGATTAACAACCAGACCAGTGGACCTCCTTATGGAATCACCTATAAATATAGTGTTGCGGGGGTGACAGCCTTAGGCTACCACCTCCACGCATGTAGACCTACCCTACCCTCAGCTCTCTATTGATAGGTTCTCTCTATCATCACCGAACGTTCTTTTCTCTGTGCAGTTTGCTACTACAGATAGTGTGTCTGGTGTGACGAAGTGGCAGCCATATTGCTGGCAAGCGGACCAGCCCTTAGATAAAAGCCAATCAAGAGGTAGTTAAACTACGTGCCAGTAAAAGTGTTACCAGGTTTGGCGTCCAAATTTACTATGAAATATATGTACCCCTACCGTGTACTCAAGATCCACCGGTGGCCATCTATATGGATACGTCATCAGTTCTATCCCTATATTCTCTGTGGTGGTGGATAGATGTCAATTCATTCCGTCAGGGTGGTTAGTGGAGTGGATAGCGCTGTTTCGACCTCTGCCGTAATAACTTTATGATCCTGACAGATAGATGAAGAACTCCAGTTATTAAAGCACCAGGATGCACGGAGTAATCATTGTACTTACACCGGGTTCTGCTAGTAGTTGTGTAGGGCTCTGTATAAGTGAATCGAATTCTTCAGATTACAGCTGTGACGTTCCTTCTAAGAGGTCGACAGAGTGCATCCGTTGTAGAGTGAGTCGATAAAACAATGTTAGTATAAGCCTATTGGCCACTGGTCGGGTTACATTGTAGGAAGGACGGATTCTAGCACTGATCTGAAATCGTCCCGGCTATGGTAATAATCACGTTCACATTCCTACAATTTATGAAGTTAATACAAGCTCCAACGACTTCATAATCGTTCTTCTCATTCGACGATATAGAACTCTACGATCATGACAAGGTGGAGAACTCCACCGCCTTCTCCCTATTCTTCTCATTCTCCCCGCCGACTGAGATGGCCTCGTGCCAGGTGCCAAGGTAGGACCACCTTTCTGGACTCCAGCGGCGCGCCAGTAAGGGTCTGGCTTATGCTGTATATGGGGGTTCGCCCCGGAATAGCTAGGAAGAGCTAGACATTAATTGTTTTTTGTCAATATCCATATTGTCAACTACCTATTAAGCTGCTTCTTCTGCCTTTCACTCTGTACTTCACCATTTTCTTTGCCCCCTCGCAGCTCCACCTTATACCTTTCGCCGAAACCTCCTCTATAAGAGTCATATAAAACGTTCTCATATACGGCTACGCTCTAAGAGGATCCGAGCTATATAAAGACGAATGGGCGACCGAATAGAATATGAGGCGGGGATGAAAGCGCTGGGAGTGCGGATCTGCTCACAGGCGTCATGCGACACAGAAACAGAAAGTTTCTGTGCTGCAAGAAAAGGGGAATGTGGTACTTAAAATTAATTAATCGCGAGTATATAAGGGTTAAATTCAGTTCGAGTCCCACGACTTCGAGCGCTGTTCAAAACATTCCAGCACCGGCTGGCTATAATTAAACCACACTACGCATTTCCTCAGTATCGCTGCTTTTGCCCCTAGATCTGTATCCATACCAACCTCAGGAAGGTAAACATTGATTGCTTCCAATATTTATCTTAACCTGTCAGCCGTCCCCTAGACCACATGGGCTAGATTCTCCAACACTGAGAATACAGTTTGTTCGTTTACCGAAAAAGCATTCACCGAAAAGGTCCTCTAAAGTATATAACTTGGCCGCATTATCGCTGTCGAATGTAACGTCCCGAACCTGTAGGCGGTCCTTGGATGCTAATGCCTCTATCATCCTTCGCAAAAAGCCGTTCATGCCTCGAACGTTTTCTAAGCCACCATTCAACTTGACCATATGTGCCACCGCGTCAATGTGACTCTTCCATGCGGCAGAGTCACCAGCTGCAAGCTAAATATCCAGTAAGTGACGTGTAGTTTCGTAGGATGTGTGAAGGACATGATTTGAAGAATGTGTGAGCGTATAGATTACGAGCCAACTAATCATGGACTTACTTCATCCGACGCCAGCTGTAGCATAGTGCAGATGGTAACATTCCACATGATCGACTCGACTCGGTCTCGCGCCATTTTGGGGGCCGTAGCAATAGAGCCAGCGAGGTAACGCAGGCATGCCCCCTTGTATTGCAGTCTGCCCCAATAATATTCCTTGAGTCCAGTCCGGGCGTGCAGGTTGCGGCAAGCACATAAGAACACGGCCATTAGCATACCGGGGTCTCCAATGGCGACGGGAAACCAGTCCTTGAGAAGCGCCTGCTGATAGGGCCTGAGATTGCTAGGGTCCATGCCGAGGAGGATAAGGTCGTGTATGTCTGATTACCATTATACTATTAGTTGGGCACATTGTAAAGCCGTATAATTCTAGGCGGTCTCTTAGGAGAAGACTAGGGGATTTGTATACTAACAATACCTTACAAGGGAGTACTCGAAATTGGACATCGGGACTGCCCAGCTATCGAACGGGTCCCGGCACGGAGACGGTGTAATACAGTTCGGACCCAAAAGAGTTGCGCCATAGCCATTAACCCCTTCAAAAGAGGTAGCGGGGTGCAGGAGTTGATCATGAGAACTCTCGGCAATTGAGGAAGTAACGAAGGGGACTACGGTGCCGTGGTGACAAGAGTCTATGGACCCATCCGTTGTTTGAAGCTTCTCTCCCTGCTGTAGTATCTGAATACGTTTCTGCGCGTGCTGATACTCGGTAACACGCCTCCTCCTTGTCCTTGCATGCGTGTTTTTCGCTACGCTCGATTTGACCAGCTTACGAGAAGAGCCTGGGTCAGATACCCAGACAAGGCTCATGCTCGGCGCAGGGAGACGGACGCGTAATGATTTCCTCTGACAATGGAATCCAGGGGTACGCCGACCAAGATGTGCTCAGATTAGAGAAGAAAGGACAAAACAAGGCAGTGATAGCATGCCAACAACGGTCTCTGATTCGTTGGTTCTTGGTGCTGAGGTGGCGCGACCAGGCGACATACAGATTAGATGACACCTATGGGATGTGCAGAGTATCAGACGGCGAAAGCCCAGATTCTCTGCAAATCCGTGAACGCTTCATGCAGTTGTAATACCATTTGCGCTAAGAAAAGACTGTGCGGGCTATGAAGGGGCTTGTGTTTATCGAAGCTATTCACAGCTTTAGCGTCGACGCTATACCCCTTATGGAAAATGCAAAACTTGGCAATCCTTATTCCGCGGCTCGGGCCGGCGAGGACCAGGTCCAGAGGGGCAAGCTACAGTACGAAGTACACACGCATATCGGTGTACGGCAAATGCAGCTCAGCAACGCTGTCCGGGCCCTGGGCCAATTACTTTGAGACAGTTCTTGACAGACAAACCTAATGGCGCCACTGGAAACGACTCTGTCCGACCAGAGAAGGGCTGCTAACACCACTGCGGGCAATGCAAAGCTTGGCAGGGCTCCGGGTTATAAATCCGGTACTAGCTGAACACCTGGGGTGGACTGGGGATGATAACCCCAAGTAGACGTAGGTGTGCTATTGTTGACTCCGAACTTTGCGTGTTTCCATCTGCTTAGGACTTCCTTCGTGTCTAACAATAAATTTCTCTTCTTGTAATTATTTGCCTTGTTTTCCACACACGCGAATAGTCCAGACTCTCAGTATTGAAATCCCCTTTGTCGTTCCTCAACATCTGACGACCTCTGTCCAAGTCCTAAATAGTGTTTCAACATCGGAGATGCGCGAGATTGTAAGTCCCATCTTGTGTTCTCCGCCATGGATACTACCAACTTTGACACATGTAGCCATGTGTCGTTGAATGCTGTCATTGTCCATTTGCTAAATTACCAACTCGCATCTTAGCTGCATATTTCGACTGGCCAGTGTGTAAGTTGTTGCCGGCCTATATCATCATACGCGAAGCCATTTTGACTGTTCCTTACCTTAGGGCAACCAAGTCGGCGCCGCTTTCTGGTACGTTTCCATTCACTATGAATATTTATACCGGGAAGACTGATAAAGTGGTCGCACAGGAACACCATCGTGAGAGAGCATGGACTGGACGATAATGGCATATACCAAGGGTCCTCGGATATGCAGCTGGAGCGTATCGGGGTTTACTTCAACGAGGTTCAGTCACCACTCACGCAACACTGTATAGCTTTATGTCCTAAACCCCTGCTAGGCTTCGAACAAGAAATATGTCCCAAGAGCCGTCCTCGTTGATTTGGAGCCGGGGACGATGGACGCAGTCCGCAGCGGCCCTTTCCAGAACATGTTCCGCCCGGATAACTTCGTTTTCGGCCAGTCGGGCGCCGGGAACAACTGGGCTAAGGGTCATTATACCGAAGGCGCCGAGCTAGTCGACCAGGTTCTGGACGTCGTCCGCCGGGAAGTTGAAGGCTGTGACTGTCTGCAGGGCTTTCAGCTAACCCATTCCCTTGGTGGAGGTACCGGCGCCGGGATGGGTACTCTCCTTATGTCGAAAATTCGGGAAGAATACCCGGATCGGATTATGGCGACCTATTCCATAATTCCTTCGCCTAAAGTCTCGGACACAGTTGTGGAACCTTATAACGCTACGCTGTCGATCCATCAGCTTGTCGAGAATGCCGACGAGACCTTTTGCATCGATAACGAAGCGTTATACGATATCTGCCAGAGAACCCTAAAGCTACCTCAGCCTTCGTACGGTGACCTCAATCATTTGGTGTCCACGGTCATGTCGGGCATATCGACGTCACTTCGGTTCCCGGGCCAGCTGAACTCGGACCTCCGCAAGCTGGCCGTGAACATGGTCCCCTTTCCCCGGCTCCACTTCTTCATGGTTGGCTTCGCCCCCTTGACGAGCATCTTGCCTGGTGCCAAGGCATTCCGTAACCTGACGGCTCAGGCGCTCGCCCAGCAGATGTTCGATCCTAGGAACATGATGGCTGCGTCCGATTTCAGAAACGGGCGCTTTCTCACCTGTTCGGCGATGTTGTGAGTTACCAAAATTACTTTTTGCCAACATGTGATTATCGCGACCAGCCCACGGCCACTGTCCTCTCCTTTCACATTTCCTGCCTAGTTTGACAACTTCGAAGAGAATGCTAACTAGTCTTACTTTCAAGCCGCGGTAAAATCTCGATGAAAGAAGTCGAGGATCAGGTCCGCGTCCTGCAGGATCGCAATTCGACCTACTTTGTTGATTGGATACCCAATAATATCCAGACAGCGTTGTGCTCGGAGCCCCCACTCGGCCAGACTATGTCGGGCACGTTCGTCGGAAATTCTACGTCGCTACAGGAGATCCTGAGACGCGTTGGAGATCAGTTCACCGCCATGTTTCGTAGAAAGGCGTTTCTGCATTGGTATACGGGAGAGGGCATGGATGAGATGGAGTTTACCGAGGCCGAGTCCAACATGAACGATCTCATTAGCGAATACCAGCAGTATCAGGAAGCGTCGATCGACGATGAAGAGGATTTCGAGACAGAAGGGGATACTCCTCTTGAGGAGGCTTGACATATGCACGTAAGCCTCTGCGAGGTTCTCACCGATGAGAGTAGTTAGCTATGGTGTACCTACAATTAGCAGTTTCTTCTTTCCTATAATAAGTTTCTCAAGAGAAATACATAATGCAATAAGTCTATATAGGCCACAAGGGAAAATAAAGGGAAAAGTTCGAGATCATAATCTGGAAGCTTCGAATGGCCCGAATTAACGGGTGAATCCTGTTCATAGCTAACCTCTGACCCATGGACCCAGCCGCTGTGCGTATATATTCGACGGTGATCTCAGTACACCTGAACATGTCCGCCTGTAAGGCGAGTTGGAATCTTCATGGGTATTTACTATTTCCACCCGGGTGGTATACGAGATCACCGCGTGAACCATATGCAGCCGGGATTAACGACGCTCTGAACAGCCAATGAGAATCTGGTACCGAGCTGCAGGAAAGGAGCCAAACTGCGCTTTTCAGAAATCTGTGTAAGCGTGGTCTAGGCGAGACCGGACCCTCGCAGCCTATCGTCCACGAGTTTAACCAACCAGACTCCGGCACTGTGTCGGCGGAGACAGTCCCATTTCGGAGCCTGGGCCTTATTATCTACATCCGCCCACCCAGCTTAGCCTCGTTGTGGGTATCCCCACCTAACCCCCCTTGCAGAAAGTTGCGAATGCTCTTATTAGACGTTCGATGTCTGCCTTAACAGCTTGTTCCTCTACTTGCACTACTGGTCTAAAACGTCGATCCCGAGTTGTTGGGGATGGGGAACCCAAAGCTGTCTGTCACTCGTGAGTCTAGCAGGCAGCCGACCTACCTACGTCTTCCCCGAACTAAAGCCGAAAAGGCTTGAAAAGAGCCACCAGCAGCCACGCAAATTGGTCCTCTTCCCAATGATCCTCATCGGCTCCTATCCATTTCATTTAAAGCCCCTCCTTTACCCTACCCGGGGCATCATGCACGCTCAATCACCCATATTCTTGCTTCCTCGTGAGGTGCGCGATCGCATCTACGAATTCTACCTCACTATTGACCACGCTGACTTCGGAGATACATTGCGTCCTCATTATGTATACCTGTCCAGCGCCGTCTACTCGCGACCTATTCCCGCCTTGATGTGCACGTGCAAGCGCGCGTACCGAGAGCTAGCCCCGGCCGTGCACAACCAGGCCGTGATGCGGGTCGAGACCCACGGGCTGAACGAACCCCGCATCGGCTTTGCGGTCCACGGGACGCTTCGCTTTGATCGACTGGAGAAGCTCTGGCTCGTGGTAACAGCGAGCTATCCCAACTGGAATCGTTGGCTGTACTTCTTCAAGGAGGTCGCCCAGCGCGCTAGGGAGCTGAAGACCGTGATCATAGACTGGTGGCCTAGACCCGTTAGCTCTGCCGGTTGGGCGGGCCGAATGAACACGAAGAAAGAAGACGATTTCTTCGCGATACTAGAAGGCTTGAACCGGCTGCAGTTGATCCAAGTACACGGCGATATTCCCACCGGGTGGAGGCAGCGGCTGGACAAGGTTGCGACACGCGTGGTGTACTACCCTTTCCGCTGGTGGCGAGAGTGTGGAATGGACCCCTGATTGGATACTGTGGACGTTCGAATCCGGCAGGCCAGTTGGCTATCCCTCTCGAAAGTATTCAGCATCCATGGCGAACCCTAGACCGCGGTTTTCCCGAGCTTTTAGATGGGTGCAGGAACAATAGAATTGACCATGAAGAAACCTGCATTTCATTTACGACGATGTAACCCGGGAGTGTGGGGGTTTCCTCATTTGTCCTCTCCAACACGGCATTTCAGCATGAACTGGTCCTCATTCACCCGAACTTGGGAGGCGAGTTCCTCGAATAGGGTGCTATTATTGCTGGCAAAAAAGTCCACACAGGCTGAAACGCACTCGGCCAAGATGGCCAAGGAGGGAATTTATCCTCCGCGGTAATAGTTCACAGTTAGCACCTGCTTCGTGCCCTTCACCTCCGAGAGCTTCCGGATTCGGTACTGATCTACTCTAGCACCTTAGATCTATATTGCGAATGAGCTCATATGCGATGCATGCCGAGTTCCATACCGACTTCGCGAGGGGTAAGATGCCATATAAGAGCGAACAAGGACCCGACGGAATCATAACGGTCGTGATGGAAGCTGTTGTGCCAAGATTCCCCGCACACTGGCATTGAAGATGCGGTCTCACTTTCTCTCCATACTGGCTGCGGCATCAGTAGCGCTAGCTCAAGCAAACGACTGGTCTGCTGCCGTTGCACGCGCCAATGCCGCTCTCGCGAATCTGTCGCTTGATGACAAGGTGAGAATCGTGACAGGAATCGGCTGGAACGCGGGAGGCGCCTGTGTCGGAAACACGGCGCCTGTGCCCTCCATCGGCTACCCTCAATTATGTTTGCAAGATGGCCCGCTCGGTCTTAGATTCGCCACCAACGCGAATGCATTCACTCCGGGCATACAGGCCGGCTCGACTTGGGACCGTGCCTTGATAAGGCAACGCGGTCAATTCATTGGAGAAGAGGCCAGGGGCTGCGGCGTTCACGTCCTCCTTGGTCCGGCGCCGGGCGCACTCGGCAAAATTCCCGCCGCGGGGAGAAACTGGGAAGGCTTCGGAGCGGACCCATACCTCCAGGGCATCGCGTCGGCGGAGACGATTGAGGGTTTGGTTCGCGTGGGCGTCCAGCCAACCGTGAAGCACTACCTCCTCAATGAACAGGAACTAAACCGTGGGACGATGAGCTCCAACGCCGACGACCGGACGATCCACGAGCTCTACCTCTGGCCGTTCGCGGACGCTGTGCATTCGAACGTAGCCTCAGTTATGTGCTCCTACAACAGGATCAATGGCACCTACGCCTGCGAGAACGACCGGGTCCTCAACGCCATCCTAAAAAGGGAGCTCGGCTTCCAGGGTTACGTCGTAACCGATTGGAACGCGCAGCACTCGACGGTAGAGAGCGCGATTAATGGACTGGACATGAGCATGCCGGGAAGCGACTTCAACGGCGGAAACGTGCTCTGGGGTCCACGACTGATCCAGGCTGTCAACAGCGGCTCGGTGCCCCGGTCGCGCGTCGACGACATGGTGCGCCGCATCCTAGCACCTTGGTATTTCTACGGCCAAGACCAGGGCTATCCCCCGATCAACCTCAACGCGAACGTCCGGGGAAACCACAAGGAGAACATCCGCGCGATCGCCAGGGACGGTATCGTCCTCCTAAAGAACGACGGAGGGATCCTCCCACTGAAAAGGCCCGGCAAGCTCGCGCTCGTCGGCTCCGCCGCGGCCACCGGGCGCCACGCTAGGAACCAGTGCACCGACCGCGGCTGCAATGAAGGGGCTCTCGGCATGGGCTGGGGGAGCGGAACAGCGGAATATCCGTACTTCGTGTCGCCGCAGGATGCCATCACCGAGCGTGCGCGCGCGGACGGCACCCAAATCAGCACATCGCTAACGGACAATACGGGCTCCGTGAGCTCGGTCGTCAGCGGTGCCGACGCGGCCCTCGTCTTCATCACGGCGGACAGCGGCGAGGGCTATATCACGGTGGGGAACAACGAGGGCGACCGCGTGAACCTCGACCCCTGGAACAACGGCAACCAGCTCGTCCAGGCCGTCGCCCGCGCGTCTGACAACGTCATCGTCGTCGTGCACTCGGTCGGACCCATCCTGCTCGAGTCGATCCTCTCGAACCCCAGCGTCAAGGCCATCGTCTGGGCCGGTCTGCCGTCCCAGGAGAACGGCAACGCCCTCGTCGACGTGCTCTACGGCGGCACGAGCCCCTCGGGCAAGCTGCCCTACACCATCGGCAAGACCGCGGCCGACTATGGCACCAGCATCGTCCGGGGCGACGACAATTTCTCTGAGGGGTTGTTCATCGACTACCGGCGTTTCGACGAGCGGCGCATCGAGCCCCGGTACGAGTTCGGCTTCGGTTTATGTGAGTTTCCCTTTCCCTCCGTTGTGTTACCCTCCATATCACTGTAACTTTTCATACGTTGTAAGAACAGAAACTTACCAATCGCCAGCATACACAACCTTCGAATACAGCAACATTACCATCGAGGGCGCGCCAAGATCGGGCCGCGCGTCCGGCGCCATCATCCCCGGCGGGCGCGCCGACCTCTGGGAGACGGTGGCGACGGTGACGGCGACGGTCAGGAACAGCGGTGCAGTAGCCGGCGCCGAGGTCGCTCAGCTGTACGTCGGGTTCCCGGCGTCGGCGAGAGCGCCTCCGCGCCAGCTGCGCGGCTTCGAGAAGCTGCCACTGGCCGCCGGCCAGTCCGCCACCGCCGTCTTCAGGCTCCGCCGCCGCGACCTCAGCGTCTGGGACGCCGCCGCGCAGGAGTGGGTAGTCCCCGCCGGCGGGTTCAACATCACCGTCGGCGCCAGCAGCCGCGACTTGAGGCTCGCGGCTACACTGACTGTTGCCTGAGCGGTCGTCCGGGCTGCCTTGGTGTGCGGATTGGAATTTGAGTCCTTATCGAGGACGGCTTTTGGGGTATACGAAAATGAAGAAGATGTGTCATGTATATATAAATAGGCTTGGTGTCGCATCAACTTTTCTGCTACCTAGCCGGTTACACACGCCCTATTTGAGTATTGTTCCTACACGTCTAATTTCAGTTAGACCCACCACACCCACCTGGGCCGACATAAGAGAGCGTATTTTAAAACCGACTCGATTAACTATTAAAAGGGCAGCTTTTAAAATAATGGAACGTAATCGAACAGAAAGGCTAATAACAATAACAGTTGCGAGTAACCGTGCAACGCCTGGCCGGAGAATTGACCCCGGTGTCTTGCAACTTGCCCGGCATCATATTCGGTTACGCGATGTCTAGGAGGTGACTCTCGGCTTCCGCAAGTTCTTCAAACTCGCAAAGACCTTGATGCGTTTTCCATCGCGCATCCGGGCCTCCATTTTCAGACAGTGAGAGGTGAACTTCCACTCTCCCCAGTAGCAGTACCTGGCGTCGGGGGCCATGCCAAGCAGGATCTCCCCCCGCCGATTAGTCGGCGGCAAGGGGTTGGGCTGCCTAGCATCCAGCGGTTCGTTTTCACGATCCTCGTCCTTGATGACAACGTGCGATTGTTGGACGGTGACAGGGCCTTCGGCACCACCATCCTCGACTCGGAAGACTGTGCGATCCAGTGCAGTAGGGGGTGCCTCCATGTCCCTCAGGACTGACTGTGCGCGCTCCGGCTCCTCGACCTTGACCTTAGCGTTCTCATCATCGTCACCGTCATAATGACGCTCGACTCTAGGCATGGCGAAGGCTTCGGGATGGTCGTACGCCATAATCTTCAGCGCGTCGGCGTTGGCGTCCTTGAGCGCGACGTACACGCGCGTTTCCAGAACCTCGTCGTCGACCTGGTGGATCAGCACGAAGACCGTCTGCTCTGAATGGGACGGCTTGTCGTTCCCCCTGTGCGCGTTGGCCTTAGCCTCTCGGTTCAATTTGCTTGGAAAGTAGAGTTGATGGAGGGGGGTGGTCTTGGATGCTATCTCACGCTCGGGTTGGAAGCCCGGGGGTGTAGCGGCACGCGGAGTGGGGAGTCGTTGTCGGCGACCTAGAGGCTGAGGCGGCCTGCGAGGACCTCATTAGTCGCGAACTCAGTACAGGGGGGTTGCGTGAACTTACATCACGGCGTCACCTTCCTCACCTTCCTCATCTCCGACTTCAACACTCTGGACAGGGACTAGAAACGGGCGAACCGGAGCAGGAGCAGGTGCAGAAGCTACTGCTTTGCCCGAAGCTTGAATTGCTCTGCGGCGCGCCGTTTTCTGCGACTGGGGCACAGCTTATACAACCGTTAACAGCCTTCTGGAATCTCGTTTTCGTATACTTCGCCAACACTTACCTTCCTCGGATCCGGGAGCCGTTGAAAAGCGTGGTCTTCCGCATACGTTATCAGTCGGTTTGCCATTGAGGCACAAGTCCTCCATCAGACTTCGCTTTCCTCGCTTAGCGCGTTTAGGTTCGCTTCTCGGGGCTTGGCCCGTGAGGATTAGGGCTTCCCGCATGCTATTCTTCCTCTTGCGGGAGAGACTAAGCTCGGGGGGCACGGCGGCGGGTATCTCAGGTATATAAGCACCCGCAGTCTGCTGTAGTGGTGCGTTACCTCGGCCGGCAGGATTAAGGCCCGTTGGAGATTTGTGTGTTTTCTGTACTGCTCCTTGCTGAACTGTACCTCGCTGAGCCGTACCCGGCTGAGTCGCGTCCAGCGAGGTTGGGCAACCGACCGCCGCGTGTCCGGTCAGCGGATAAGAAGGAGCCGCTTGAACGCTGGGACTTGGGGATACAAAAAGCTCCGAGTCGTGGCCAGAGTCTGAGTTCCGAGGTCTAGCCCTCTTTTCCGGGATTCCGCCCACCGTCATGTTAGCGGGGTTTAGGCGCAGTTGAGTTGCCCGAAGCGAGTGCGGGTTCTCCAGGTAAAACGCATTTGGGCAGGCGCCCTGTGGTAGGACGCTTAGCTTTTGTTGCAAGTTGGGCGATCGATAGTTACGGATACGTGTATCCAACGTTCCTTCGGGTGCTTTGTAGTCTAATAATATAGCGCCTGAAGTATGTTGTCTCACAGTGGAAGTTGGCCTGACCTCAGACAGATGGCCCGATGCAGCATAGCTCGGTGGACCGATATACATGGGTTGAGGGAGTTTGCTGTTAACGATAGTCGGATGACTGTCCCGGGGACGAGGAATTTGCCCAGTTCGTTTCTGCGCTAATTTCTCGCCATTTCCTGAAGGTTGCTCGTTCGAGGTACCATCGTCAGACCCCGGATGGAAACTCGAGTCGGCGCCATCTCCTCCCCGACCACTCATAGCACTCAGAGAGCTGTCAGACGCTTCACTGCGCTGAGTAGGATCCATTGTACTGTCAGGCAACATAGCGGCAGACCTGTGTCGCGGGAGAAAGTAGAGGGTATCATAGAAGAGGCGTCTACTGTTTGCTCTGAATCGCCTGTCAATGAACAGTTCAAGAATCTCTGGGAATGCCGTCACGCACTTCATGAAACCACAGCTGGGTGGTTGTGGAATGATCGAGAGATTAGCAGAAGCGGCGAATTATCAGTGAAGGCAAGAAGCTAACCAAAGGGAAGCGGACAAAGGCGGGAAGGAAGCCAGAAAAATTGACAAACTAGCGGTATTAGAAGGGCTAATGGAGTTGAGAAGTCTGGGAGTAGGATGAACAAATCATAAAGTTGATAGAGTTAGCGGTTGCAAGAAGTTAAGAAGCCAATAATCTGGAAAGGTCGATGAAAGTCGGTAAGTAACTATTATCAGGAGGGCGGCGCAGTTAAGACGCAGGCGAAATTGGAAGTGGACGAAGGTGAATGGTCAACAAACGTGATAAATCGACAAACGTGAAAAATCAACTAAGGTGAAGAATCAAGAGAAAAGGGGGTCATTGCCTAAGGGGGGTGTGGCCTTCCCATGTCTTTGGGTGAACTAGTACCAGCCTGGCACTTAATCAGAAAAGAACTGTCTTAATTATGGTCCTCTGCCATATTAAAGAAGTATGAACGTGAACTTCTCATATCACATCGTGCTCACTTCGCCATAGCTAATATCGGGACAACCTTAGGCATTTTGAGGCTCGGTTTCCAGAATTCCCTCCCCCGCCTTGCAGAAAGCTTTTGTAACATAGTAAGTACTTAGAAAGACGAGAAGACAAATCACTGCTGATATCCCAAATCTCGGACATCTTTTTCCCTGTCACAACCGTTGTACTCTTAGGGGCAGTTCGTGACCCTTCAGGAAGCCATACTTGTGGGGAATCAGAATCAGCATCAGCAGACTGTTCGTGTCATTCAGAATCACTCCACATTTTTCTGCTGAAAATGGCTGATTCTTTTTGGCAGGCTTGGACTAAGCATGTTTAATTAGCATGCTGAAAATCCCCCACTTCAGCATCAGCAACTTTCGAGGTGCTGAAGCTGTTGATGGATAGCGTATGGATTACGTTAAGAGCCCTGCCCTAGCTTTAAGCCGTCTTTTTTGCTGTATATCCCGGTGACGCCATAGACCTAGACCTCCGTAGCTGTCGTTTTGCAATCTCGTAATGGCACTTAACGCTTTTCGCGATTATAAATCATGGTGGTGATACCGAAAACGCGAGCCGCCGGCAGCGGAAACAGCTTGCTACTTTCGCACCCGTCCGTTAATATCAACCGACTGAAGCGACACTCAAAACAGTGGGAACACCAGCATCACCAGCTCCATTTCTGTCTTGCTGATTGACAAGGTTGGCACGGGCCATAAGAATCAGATTCTGAAGTGTTACGAACTGCACCTTATATAAAAACCTTCCGTTAGAACAAGAGTGGGTCTTCGACAGCTTTATATACGGCCATCGATTCTCAACCTTTCGTGTCTCTGAAGGGGTTACTTCCACTCAACCCAACTGTACACCAAAGGTTCCATCGACATGGCACCCAAGTATTCGATGGGGGGTCATCCTCCTAACCTCTAGCAAGTTACAACCATTGGTTTCTTTCTCACCCCCTTCAGTAGTAACGCTGACCCCCAAAGAGCGCTCAGTGCAGAATAACTCCACCAATAGCCTATACAGCATATGGAAGGAGATCGTCACCATCGAGATACCTGGGGGAGAGAAATTCTGCGTGCATGCAGGACTACTCGCGTACTACTTGGACTATTTCCGAGCAGCACCGAATGGCACCTCGGAGGCAAAGACCCTCCACTTCCGCCTCACGGAATGCGCCGACCAGACCTCGGTGCAGGTTTTCATAAGCTGGCTGTATGGAGCATACCACAAAGTCGAAAACTGTGAGACCCTGACATATCACACTGAAGCATATAACTGGAGAAGAAGTGTATTAAAGGTTGCATGACCTCTAGAAGGTCCTAAATAGAAGCGAAACCTCCTTATATACACGTAGATACAGCCGTAGCCGAGAGGAAAAGGTACCAGGGGTGCATAAAGTAATCTCCGCTAGGGCTGACTGGCATTGTTAGGTCTGACAAAAACTTCGACTGGTCTAATCTCCAATATTTCGACTTTGACAAGATGCTCAACTACTGGCATCTTGCGGACTATCGCCGGGTATCCGACCTCCAGGATTTCTTTGTCGGAGTAATCGAGGACTGGTTCACAGAAGGGATCTCCTGGAAGAACGAGAACGAAGAGGGCGACTACTTTGAAGATTTCCGCGCATTTATTATCGCAGTGTTAGAAGATGATACGGTCCGACGCACTAGTCAGCTATACCACTTCGCTATCGCCATCTTCTTGCGGTTCATTTCACAGCCTAGGGTTACGCAAGACAAGCGACAGTTGTAGCCCGCCTCGGTCAACGCCGAAGCATGAGAGGTTGTTGCGGAATGGGTAACGGAGAGAATCTCCAAGATGCCGGTTGGAGATGGAGACGCGGCGCTAGCGCTCAAGGCAGATCACATCTTGGATCAATGGAATTGAGTAGCGGCAGTTCATCACTGTACGCCGAGTATAAACGGCAGCGGTGGTTGCCACTGCCGCGGACGATACTCTTTGACGCCAGTGCGGAGCATGGCAGGCCACCCGTATAACGAGTACACAAGGTCAAGGTGCAAGGAACACACAGACACAATAGGCTCTGATGGAATGGATCTCGTCAACGAAGCCTATCAATCCTGGAGCGATCCGCGAATGTATTTCCTATGGTGATGTTGTTATGGGGGAGTTTCCCGGTAGGAATGGCCGGAAGTGGGGAAGCCTAGCTAGCTGGCTTAGTCACGTGAATCCCGATACATGTAGATCAAGATCAGAATGGCATGGTTACGGCCCGTTCAATGGGTGGTGCATCCAATTCTCTGCAATCCATAAAACGGAATTGAGGGCTATTTGAAACGGCGGAAACTCGGTAGTCTTACCAAGCGTTGCGAACACCGTAGTATTCATCATAATACTCTCTAACGTCTTTATGTATAGTAATATACGAACGAGAGAACGAATAACCATTGGCCCTCTCACTTGCAAAATATTTATTATTAACTTATCGTTTCACTGGTGGCGTCCAGGTACTCTGCATGTCCTCATTTCTGCGTGCATATTCGTGGTGGCATTTTACTATTATGGGGCAGTGTCTGATTACTACATAATGCGTAAGAAGCATAACATAGTAAGCACTTCGTATAGATGGCCACTAACAGCGCACCCCCGTGACCCGGATTGCCGGATCCGCGGGCCCCCCGGTGTTATACATATGCAAGCCATCCTCGCATCGGCTCAACCGCAGCCGAAACATGATTCGAACGTCGGGAGCGCTACCAAGGAACTACTTACGAACCATACGTGCTTAATGCTAGTATGCGCTGCCGTTGGTGTCATCGAGGGCAATACTGCGCCTCCTCTCTCCACATCGGCCGCCCATCCGCAGCCTGCTCTACACCTAATTTTTGTTTGCTCTTGACTAAGCAAGCGCCCCATGCAGGTGACATTACGTAGGGAGGAGGCGCGGAAGAAATGGCTTGCTCAGCTGAGGGGGGGGGCAAACGTTCGTAATCTCTATATAATGCTTGGTACGTCTCGCATTTATCTAAAAGATCCCTTCCAGGTGATCTCTCTCTTACTGCATAAGTCGTCATTCGACACCATCTGGGGTAATTGTGCGAATCTACCAACCTAAGAATAGAGTATTTCTTGGCGGCCAGAGTTCTACTACCGGCGCTCGCTCTGCTTACCACGTCCATTGTCTATCTTCATTTGAAAGTCATCAATAATCCACCCGAGCTCGCAATGTCAGCAGCGGATTACTACGGTACCGGCTCCGGCTCTGGCGGCCACAGCAACTACCCACCGCAGTCGCAATACCAACAACAACCCCCTTCGTACGGCTCGCAGAACTACCTAACGCCGTACCCACAACAGCCACAGCACTACGGGCGCCCCGGATCCGCGCACTCTGACTACGCACCGCCGCCCTCCTACCGACGCGACTCGGCACGCGCGCACTCCGCAGACCCCTACCGCTACGAGAAAGACGACGATCGGCGGGGTTACGGTTCCGACGACGACGAGCGGGGCCGCGGACGCAGGGGCGACGGCCCCGGTGGAGCGCAGGACGGCGAACGGGGCCTCGGCGCGACGCTGGTGGGCGGCGGCGCCGGCGGGCTCCTCGGCCACAAGCTGGGCAAGGGCAAGTTGGGTACGCTGCTCGGGAGCGCGGTCGGCGCCGTCGCGGCGAACGTGATCGAGAACAAGTTTGAGAAGAAGAAGCACGACGGGAAGCACGGGAAGAGGCACGACAACGACGAGCACCTCGCGTATGGAAAGTACCACGGACACCAGGGGAGCCATCACTCCCAGGGCAGTAGCAGTGGAGGTCTGATGGGCCGAGTCGAGGGTTTTATGAGCGGTGGCAGCAGCACCAGCAGCCATCATCATCGCCCGAGCCACAGCCACGGAAGCCATCACGGAACCTACAACATGAATGATGGTGGTTATGGGTATCCAGGACATGGACATCATCGCTATTAAGTGCTTTTCGGGATTATACTACTATGGGAAATTTTTGTATGCGTCCTCGGTGATGAAGGGAGGAAGGATTGTCTGGATCGGCACGGCTGGGCCGGCTTGATATCGGATACGTAGAGTTTATTAGATACGATGTAATGGTGACATGCTCTCTCTCGCCTTACTATAATTCCACCTTGGCATGAATAGAACGCGCTACGAATGCCACGATTGAGTAATAATTTCACCATAAGGCCGATCGTGTTTACATGACCAGAAGAAACGAAAAGAAGGGGAAGAGAAGAAGAGAAAACGTGCAGTTCGATACTATCATGAGGGGTTCTGCAGACAATGATGATTCATTCAGAAGTGTGATCTCTTAGATTGGAGACTCAGTTGACTAAAACCCTAGCTCGCTACTAATGTCATAAGAGTCTCATACGAGTGAGACTAAGTGAGGTGCGAGGTAGCGCACCACCAAGACCCTGATCTTCTATATCACATACCGTCGGTAGTTTCCGGTCCTAGGGAGATGGCCAACCCAGACAAAGAGATGTATATAAGATCAAAGAAAACCAAACAAGAAAAAGGAAACGAAAAGGAAAAGGAAAAGAAAGAAGTGCTGCCAAGGAGAGGGTCGAACTCTCGATCTTCCGATCCCTCATCCGAGGAACTAGATTATTTTTTAAAACTAGCTGGATTAACAGTCGGACGCCTTTACCACTGGGCCACTCGGCATATCTTTGTCCCGCCGTAAGATGTCTGATAACACCGCTACGCTTGGAACTCCTGTCCGGCCTCTATTGCCGCTCGCGGAGAATTTGGTGAATTCAATAGAGTGGCGATTCTATTCAACGGGAGGCCGTGCGTTATCGCATCCAACCTAGCTAAAATTGCGTTTATTTAACCGTTATCAGGCCAACCCGCGTCGCCCTTCGTAAAGTCCCATTCCATGCGCAGGTGTTGCTGCGCTAGATTATGTAATCCATCCTACCCCTATTGGAACGAGCCATTACTGCGGATGCATCTTCACAAGAGAAAGAAAGAGTGGGGGGGAAGTCTAAGATACCGAATTGCAGCCTCCGAATCGTGTAACTCGAGAAGCACCATGTATCTATCCATCCGGAAGTATATTCGTCCCCTCAGCTACAGACCCGATGATGTGGTGCACAAGAGATCGTCAATCATCGTCGTAGATAGGGGAATCTAGACATCTAAAGTGCAGATCTATCCACTAAACAAGCAGCGCAACAGCAGATACCAAAACCAGCCGCCTTTCACCCACAGGCTGCCCCGATCGGTTGACTGAGCCGGCAGGCAGGCACAGCCCCGCCACCTCCCAGACTTATAGTTAGCGTAGCTGTCCCAGCCGAAGTCGCCACTCTCATCAGCAACGTCAAGAGCTGCCTCCATCTCCGAAGAAGAATTTTTGGTATAATTTAGGGTCTAAGTCAGCAAACCAATCGTATCCGTCGGCGGGGGGTTGCTGCTGCTGCTGCGGAGCAGGTGACGGAGAAGTAGGAATCGGAGGAATGGTAAGAGGAGTGGGCTGACGGCGACGAGAAGAAGACGAAGAAGGTCCCGCGGCGGCCGTATTATTACCGGCAGCGGCGGCGGCTTTATCAACTGCAGCGGCAGCAGTTCCAGCAGCTGCAGCGGCGGTGGCACTGGCGGTCTGCATTCGAGCCCGCCAGTCGGTTTGTGATGCCGATGTCGTTTCTTTGGCAGGACTTTCCATCGTCATTTCCACGGCTTGTCGTTCCTTTGCGTTCTTCCTTCCCCGTGCGCTTCCGCTACTTCTTCCGTTTCGGCTTCCATCCAGGTCTTTATCGCCCATCCAGTATTTGCCGCTGTTTCCAGCGCTCGCCTCTTCGTCCTTCGCCATCTCGCATCCCCCGAGCTTTTCAGCCATCTTCTCCTTCTCATTCTCCTCCTCGGCCCTATCCTTGCACTTGGCCTTTGCTTCTTCCTCGGCTTCCGCCTTGCGTTTCTCCTCCGCGGCCTCGTAGACCGAAAGAACCACGACCAGGAACAACAGCCCGCACAGCAGCCACAAAAGCAAATTGAGCATCACAAACACCGCGTCCAGGGAGGCCCGCACGAGGAAGCACAGCAGCGAGCATGACGCCGTGGCCGCGTACCACAGGGCGCGTCCGAGGGCCGCAAAGTCGCTCGCCATACCACCAGGGCCTACAGCAGGCTGGAACCCGGTCGGGTTCTGCATCAGTTGCTCTTGGGCCTGGATACCCTGCTGCATGTAGCCCAGGCAGTGCCGCCACGTGACGTCGACGTACTGCACGGCGTCGTCCGGGTTGGGGAAGATGCGGACGCTGGACACCTGGCCGCTGGCGAGGTTTGCGCAGAAGGCGCGGAGGTCGACGCTGTCCATTGCTTCTTTTCCTGTTCTGTTCTTTTTATTTGTATTTGTGCGGTAAGCACGGCATGTGAGTCGCCGAAGACGAGTAACAGAGACCATTGGCGGATTGGGAACGATGGGCTGGTTTGTGTGAGATGAAGGATGGATGCTCGGTGGGCAATCACTGAGAGAGAAAATCTTTGCATTTTTCAAATCTAGATCAGTCGGTACGTTAAGTATCTCTCAGTGAAGGTTATGGCCACCTTTACCATAGTATCAATAGAGTTCAAGACTAGAACGAGTAGAGGCGGTCACTTTAGGCTTCAGAGTCTAGATCTAGGTTTGGTACGTACGCTGTAGGCTTTGGCAACCGTCAGCCATGACCGAATCATCTTCGAACGTCCCGGCCGTGGAACAACCATTGGACTCAGTGCTGACGAAGTTGACCAATGCTAAGGTACAGCGACCAAAGTATGGTCTCGTGTCCAGAACCATCAGTGGTGAAAGAGATGCGGCGCAATGGTCGTATTAGCGAAAAATCACGCTGATCGTAGCGAAGTACACGTCCCAAGTAAAGTCCAAGCAGGGCGATGAGTTACTCGGTACGAGCAGACGTCTTTTCCACATAGTGTTATATACGAAGCACCCTGAGATATCTTTATCTGCTCCTTGCCCGTTTCCTCCATGGTCATTATCGTCATGAATACCTGTACGTAGCCTTGTAAATGCATACCCGACCGACACCGGACTCCCAAGATATTTCCAAAAACGTACATAACCGCAAATGCATCGCATCGTGATTGCGTGAATCGGCAACCCAAACTCGTGCCGCCCGTAACCGTAGAGAGGAGCCTGGGTATATACATGAAAGGATGTCGTAAAACGGGCTCATAAGGCCGGTAAGAGTTACCCCGGTAGAAGGTAGAAGATCAGACGCCTATCCTGGCTTCTTCTCTTCTCCTGCCTTGGGGTATGTGGATCTCTCCGTCCGAATCCGAGCTGTCGTCTGCAGCCACCCGGTCCAACATGCGCTCTATGTCATCGTCCCGCAGTTTCGGTCGTGGCCGGGAAGGACCGCTGAGCCCTGCAGGGATTGATAGGGAAGGTCTGGAGACTGTGCCGTTTGTCCTCCTTCGAGGCGTGGTTCTGGCCTGCGGAGAAGTGTATGACTCGTCGACCTCCATCTCGCTGACATTGCTTGGCGTCTTTTCGAACCCCACGCGTTTGACTTGTTGCGTGTGGTGCGCCTGTGGGCGGCCGTTTGGTAACGTCTTCCTCCCTTGGCTGTTAGATTCGGATATGGATCCCAGGCGTGAAGTAGGTAGCGCGGTTCGCATGCTGCTTCGAGGTTGAGAAGGCTGCGAGTTCTGCGATGTCTGTGATGACGGGAACACGTGTTTCAAGTTCGCCGAGTTTCCAGGGCTACTCATGAACACCAGGGTTTCCAATGCCTCCTGCTCTCGCATGTTTTGATGCGGCGAGAATAGGATCGGGTCGACGTTAGGGGTCCTCAGGGTGGGTTGACCGGGGGTACTTGTAAGAGAGCCGGTTTGAACTGGCGTATGCGGTGAAGCGCGAGTGGAGTGCGACAGATAGGCCGGTGTGTACCGGGAATGAGAATTGCGACGCGGGTTAGCCTGTTGACGGGGCTGTATAGCAGCTGGCGGAGCCAGCGTCGGGGCATGAGGCGCAGTAGAGCTTCGAGGTCTAGAATTGTTTTCTCTCCAAAAAGACTCGTACGTGCGAATCTGCGGGGGCGCTTGTGCCGTGGGACTCGTAGTAGCACTCGAGATGCCCTGCCTTCCGCCAGTCGTCCTCATTCGAGGACTTGCAGACGCGCCGTGCCTGCCATGTAGAGTACAGGTGCTTGAAGTGGGCGAGCCTACCTGCGAGGCAAGCGATTCCACCTCGTCAATGGAGTGCGACTGCCAGCCATTATTGACCTTGACCATAGCATAGGACAGCTTAGCTCGCAGCTCGGCGGACAACTGCGTCTCGGGTTAGCGATGCGAGACGCGTACAGACCTTACAGTCGCGAATATTCAATCGACCTACCTCCCCAATGCGGCTGCCAGTTGTAGAAGCAACGCTGACGGCACTTGTATTTCTAGAATGACCCAGCCGAACGGGTGACGTGGTAGAATTCCCTCTCGCATGTTTGACGACACCATCGGCCATCCTCTTCCTCGAGTTGCCCCCATTCGACGCGCCATCATCCCCCTCGGCCATTCGCTCCTGCACCGCCGCCAGCTGCGACAGCTGAAAGAGCTGAGAGTCTTGGCTCGTTGGGTTGTTTGCGTTTACATGACCAGTACTCGCGCTGCTGTCGCTTCCTGGCGGGGTAAGGACGCGGTCGGACTCGGTTATGACGGTGGTCGCCTGAGAGTCGTTGCTTGAATCATTCGTCGGCTGGGGCTGGTCGCTAGCCTTTGTGGAAGGTTGCGACGCAGGAACGACTTCCATCCCAATGTTGTGTATGTCAGGGGTATTGGCGGAATGCGACATGGTCAGCAACCCGGGCAATGCAGCAAGCGACCGCGCGTCGTGAGTCAGGTGAGATGAGGTGATCGCGTGTTCAACGGAGCAGAACTACATCTGTCTGCTCTTCTTCCGCCGCGATTACCTATAGGTCTGCAGCAGAGCCAAGGATGCTTGCTAGAGGAATTGGGTTGCCGGATACAAATGTTGCAACGAGCAATCGTCAATCGATACAACACAATATAGTATAGATTGCTGGCACAGATATGGGTATGGGTGTGGATGGAGATATTCCGCGTCCTGCCCAATGCGGGAAGGGAATCTGGGCCCTCTTTGTGGAGTCCGACGTGGAATTGGCGACACTTGACGCGTTACATTTTTACGCACCATCCGCTTGCCCTTTTTAACGCTCCCAACGTAAACGCCTTCTCAGCATTAGACCCTCGGCATCGGGGGACCGCTTCGAGGCGAAGTACTTACCTACATACCTAGGTAAGCTCTCTAGTAAGCCTCGTAGCCCATGATCGAAACGTACAAGCAAAACTGCCTACCTACCTTGTAGGTAATCACTGTCTGTCCTACTCACACACGTATACGCCAGCGTTGGCTACCTGCATACATCGCTTATGTAAATAGATGGTGACGTAGGCTTGAATCCCTGCAATATTCCGGCTGCTGTCATGCATTAACCGTCTGAATTTTTCAACGAGGGGAATTGAGATGTGGCATCACCCATCTGGGGCCAGAAAACGCGTCTAAAGCTCCAGAGCAACACGGAAAAAGGAGGTATGCATTATGATGGTGGATCGACCCAAACTTTGGAAAGCCATGTGTGCGCCCGGTTGTGGGAGAAAGGTGCAGAGAGGCCACAAATTCCGGATGCCTAGAGTTGAAGCGCGGCCACTGGAATTGTCAATTGGAACCAGTTTTCAACCATCATGTGGTTCTTCCCAATTTTCTACCTGCACGCGGTCAAGTCGCGGCGCATTTCAGTGGGATGGACAACTCCCTGCTGGGGTCAAATGCGCTAATGCACTTCACCGGTGCAGCACTGTACAGGAGACACTCTACTGAGCTTCGAGCCGCTTCCACACCCGTATGTACGTGTATCATGTATCTAACCGTTTTGGTTCCAACAAGATGATTCTCTTTTGTTACCTGCGCTGACTCATGTCAGCATTTCCTAATTCGCGCTTGTACAGTAGGTGGATTATCGAGCAAGGAGAGTCGCGTTCGCAAGTAGTGCATGGCTTTGGTACCTAGGTTAGGATTCTTTAGCTCTTTGAGGGAATGGTCGGACTGTTAAGGAATATGCATATACATGTGTACATGTGTATGGTGGTAGTCCAACAGAAGTCGTATTCGGCCCCGCTATTTCCATTGCAGAAATTCCGTGTGTGGCGGCGGGAAGAACGACATTGATAAAATC
>QJNV01000565.1:0-25828 GCA_004155935.1 Monosporascus sp. GIB2
CGGAATTCTACGATCATCTGGAGCAAAGAGAGTGCGAGGATCTGCCAAATAGAATGAGGAATGGATGGGAAGAGCTCGTGCAAGACGTTTATGACTCGCTCCGCACTCTGCTCTTCATTCTCTGGTGGTGGGTCGAACTTTCTCATGTAAATGACTTCGTCGTTTTAAATGGAAAATTTTCCAAAATACGAATTGCTTTTTGTCCGAATTGCCAAAGTTGGAACGAAATTTATCCTTAAGGTTGCTATATAATAAAAAAAATACCGTTTGTTAAATTCTTTCAATTATTTACGCTATTGTTCAGGTAATTTCTTATAATAGATTTAAATTAATTTGTTACGTTTTTAATAAAACATGCTTTTAGAGCAAAAATTCGATCCGGAATATTATTAATATTTAGAAATTATAAGTAAACGCGTACTTAAGTAAGAAAAGTTTATAAGTTATTTTTCCAATTATAAAGTTCCGGTTTCTTAGGTTTTATCTTAGTAATAGTAATTATTATAAGCGAAATACCTTTTACCTTAGTAACGAATCGTTAAAACTTTATTTCGAACTGTTAAATACGGGCTTAAAATTATTAAATAAAGGTTTTCTAAAAATTGGTTAGCATTTTGATAATATTAAATATTGCTTAAAATTTAACAATAATATTAAACAAAAGCTTATAACGTATAACGGCTAAGTTAATTAACTAATTATTAAACTTAAACGTACGGGTTTATATTAGTAAAAATATTATAAAAATTTAAGCAATCAAAAAATAACTTAACTACGTTTCGTAATATTAAAAATATCTTAAATAACAAAGTTATATTACAAGCTATCGTTATCTAATTATAAAAACCATCATAATTATATATAATACGACAGTTACTTCTTAATACTTAAATTTCGTGGATTTCGCAAAATCCTAATAATTCTTAGATTTCGTAAATCTCGTAAAATCCCAATAATTCTTAGATTTCATAGCTTTCGCAAAATCCCAATAATCCTATTACGTGACCATATGCTCTATTTAACTTAACCGTTCCTGGACTTACTAAGCGTATTAAGTTATAATAATTAAAATAAACGTAAAACTTTACAAATAAAACTAAGTTTTATATAATTAAATTTCGCTATAACGGCTAAGCTAATTAACTAACTATTAAACCTAAGTTAACGGGTTTATGTTAGCAAAATACTGTAAAATTCTAAGCAATAAAATAATAAGGTAACTTAGTTACGTTTCGTAATACCAAAAATACCTTAAGTAACAAAGTTATATTATAAGCTGTCACTATTTAACTACGTGGTCGCGGGAGTATATATCTTATGGCCCCTTTTTTCTAATCTAACGGAGTAGTTCGGATCCTTTTATTTAGCCGTATATTGCTCCTTTCTAATCCGACGGAGTAATTCGGATCCTTTTATTTAAATGCATATTTATTCCCGTAATTAAGCTATTTAGGTCCTATTTTCGGTCCTAGCATAACCGTTTCCGTAGCTTTTATTAGTTAATCCATAATACGATTTCCTCCCTTTTAAATTTTCGTCCCGAAAATTTTTATCCGAAATCAATATCCTTATTTTATCATATTTAATCGTATTAATAAACCTCGTAAATATCATATACGTAAAGAAAAAAATACTTTCTAAACGCGATTAACGAAAAAAGAAAAAGGTATTAGTTCGTTTCGTTACTAACTCCGGTTTTGAAATTATGCTTTATACTTTTTATTTTCGTACTAGGAATAAATACGTTATATCCGATAATATATTTCGTTATAATTACTATATTCGCAAAAAACGATATTGCGATAATTTAGGTATTTTTTTAATTTTTTTAAACAATATTAATAATGAGATAAAGCGTTTAAAAGTAAAAAAGGTATTTGTTCGTTAATAATTACGCGATACGCGGAACGAATTAAAAATTATTTCGAAACGTTTAGATAAAACTTTATCGTGTTTAAATCGCCTTTATATTTAACAAAAGTTTTTTCGTAAGAAAGGGGTTAATATAATTAACTAGGGGTTTTAATCCTTAAATAAGTTAAAAAAATAAAAAAAGGTAAAACGTCTAGCGGCTAAGAAGTAATATTTAAAGACGTTTTTGCTTACCATTATTTCTAGCTGGTTTTTACCTAACGGTTTTTCGCTTAATTTTAATTGGGAATTTTTCTTACGAAACGTTATTAATAAAAACGCTTTAATAAGCGTTAAGTACCGACAAAATTTTTAACGGATTCTTAGAAAATTTCCGAATCCGGGTAACCTTTTTATTTAACCAGGTATTAGGTAAATCCGTTAACTTTTCGTATATTTAGGATTTTTTCTGCCTTATATTTTTATTTATTTTTTACTTCCATATGGTTTTATTTTATATATACTTTAATAATATTTACGGTTAACTCAAACAGGGATACGTAGAAAAATAAATAAAGTTTAATTTTAAGTAGCAAATTTAATTAATAATTATTATTTAAAATTTTTTTAATAATTTAATAAAAGCCGATATATTTAAAATTAAATTTTTTATTTAATCGTTTTGTTTAGATGTTTTTGGTGGTTAGGTAAATTATTTCTCCCTTCGAAAAGGTTAATTCTTTTAACCGTTTCTAGTTATAATATTTTTTTATTTAATTTCGCATAAATTCGAGTGCCGTTTTTATTTTCTAATATAATTATTTAAATTATTTTGACGTAAGGATTATTTTAACATTAAATAATTCTTGTTTTTATAATTCCCTGTATAATTTTAGGGTAAATCCAAAATTAATTATAAACGGGATAATTTTAATGCTTTTGTAGTAACTAATGTTGTAGGTTATTTATGTTATTAGCAACTTTTTTACCTAATTATTTTGTTCGTAATTAATGTAATATCGCAGATACGTTTTTAATGTTTAATTTTGTCGTTTTGTTTGGCCGTTTATTTAAAGTCGAAAAACGTTAGATAATTTATAATTTAAACCGATTTGGGTTATTAGGTTTTGCCAAAATTTTAAAGTAAACGTTATTTTTTTATTTAAGATAATATTGTATAGTAACTTATATATATTAAAAATATTTCGAAAAAAGATATATATTATTTATTCGGTAATTAGGTTTTTATTATGAAATAAAAAGTAAAAAAATTTTGTAAATCGATTAACGATTACGAAAATATTGTTATAATATATGCCCGTTATTAGGTTTTTTAATAAAGGAAATTTGGTAATAAAATTTATAATATTAAAATTTTATAATCGTTTTGTAACTAGTAATAGTTATAACTTTCCGTAAGGTTTATATCGTCGTACCTTTACTTTAACGTATATATTATATTATTTTATAATTTTTTATATTATTTTGTTTATATGTAAAAAGCAATAAAATCGTCGTAATTTTTTAAGTATTTTTCCGATATTTGGATATCCGTATAACTGATATTCGTATATATCTGTTATAAAATATTCTTGATATTTTTTGGGTATTTATGTAAATAAGAAGTCGTTTTTATCCTGGATACGTATGTTAAAATTTTATATTGCCTGGTATATTTCTGGCGGTATAATTATGATTGCAGTTATTTACCGTAGATATAAATGTTTTTCTGAAATGGTATCGAAAATCGCGTAATTAATTTTAACCAATTTTTTTAAGATTTGGTTATTTGTTAAATATATCGGCTTTTCCATTTTCTGTTTTTTTTTTTTGGTAAATAATAATAAAATCGTATTCGGCTAGTTTTTCGGCATAGCGGAGTTATTAAGTTATAAGTTTTTTAGTTATGGTAAATGGGGTAAGGTTTTTGTGATTTGTATAAATTTTGATTTAATGTTAGTTATTTCGGAAGAAATATTTAAATTCGCGAAATGTTTTAATAATAGCAAGAAATTTTTTGTTAAAAATGGCGTATTTTAATTTTAGTTTTTGTAATTTATATAAAAAGAAAGTAATAAGGTATAATATATTTTGATCGTTTCGTTATCCGATTATTACGTTTAGAGCGTAATTTAACCTATCGGTTTTTAATTTTATTAAGCGATTTGGATTGTATATACTTAATATTGGTTGGTTTATAATTATTTTTTTAAGTTGTTGGAATAATTTTTCCGTTTTCGGCGTTTATTAAAATTTTTGCTTTTTTCGTATAAAAATATTAAAAAATATCGTTATCCGGTTAAAGTTTTTGATAAACTTTCGATAGTAATTAACGAATTTGAAAAAGGTTTGTATTTTTTTGATTATAATAAATTATGCCTAATTAAATATTATAGCGATTTTTTTAGGGTTTATTTTAATATATCCAGGAATGATGATATGGCTTAGGTATTCTACTTTTTACGTATGAAACTGGTTTTTTTTTGCGTTAATTAATAAGTTAGCGCCTTAAAGTAGTTGTAATACTGTAACGGCTAGGCTAATTAACCAACTATTAAACCTAAGTCGACGGGTTTATGTTAGCAAAGTATCGTGGGAATCTAAGCAATAAAGTAACAGAATAATTTAGTTACGTTTCGTAATACCAAAGGTACCTTAGGTAACGAAGTTATATTACAAGCTATCGCTATCTAACTAGGTAAAATAAATATATATATCTTATTATAACTTTCGATAAATTTATTAAATCCTCATAAATCCATATCACTAACTTTAAATAAATTCATTAAATCCTTATAAATCTATATCACGTAATTTTAAATAAATTTATTAAATCCTTATAAATCCATATTACGTAACTAACCCACTTAAGTCCTATTTTACAGTTTGCCAAAAAACCGTCTTCCGAAATCCGACTAACTATATCATAACACGATCCCCTCTTTTCCAAATTTTCGCCTCGAAAATTCTTTTTAATAAATGCTCCTTCTATCACCATATCGGGTTATATTTCTAACCGTAAACCTCGTAATCGTCCCAACCAAAAGAAAAACGTTACTTCCCTTACTTCTCATATTCTCAAATTTAATTTTAACGTTATACCTTATACTCCTTATTTTAAAAAAAGGACGAAATATATCATAATTAAAAATCTTAAACGCTACGAACAATATAGTCGTTATAACAACCGGTATTATAATAATTTAACGATTCCTTTTTCCTTTTTAAACGGCATTAATCATATTAAAAATTACTTAAACTAGGAAAAATAAGTAATCACCAAACGTCTTATCGATTTTCGCAAAAATCTCATAAACAAAACATCCAAAATTTCCGAACAAATCGCGCGTCTTATCCATATCGATAAACAACAAATTCTTTTACGGGAAAAAAATATTACATTAATTCATCAAGGCGTGGAAAATTTGGATAAGCTCGAAAATCGTAAACGGAAGGAGGAAAAAAGCCGCATAACAGCTAAACTCGAAACTGCCGTTACGCAAAATCTTCCTAACGATAATAACTTGGGTTATACCTCTATCAGCGGTATTAACTAAAATATCATTTTAAACGCTACTAATGAAAATTCCTCAACAATCACTAGGCTCCAACAAAATTTTTAACAAGTTCCCAAAAAATTTCCGAATCTGGATATCCTTTCCACTTAATTAAGTACTACGTAAGTCCGTTAACTTTTCGTATATCCAAAATTCTTTTTACCTCATATTCTTATTCGTTTTTTACCTCCATATCCTTTTACCTAATATACACTTTAATAATATCCGCAACTAATTCAAATAAAAATATATAAAAAACTAAATAAAATTTAATTTTAAATAACAAGTCCAAATAATAATTATTATCTAATATTCTTTTGATAATTTTATAAAACCCGATATACTTAAAATTAAATTTCTTATTTGGGCGCTTTATCTGGATATTTTAATAATTAGGTAAACTATCTCTCCCTTTAAAAAAATTAATCCTTCCAACCGTTTCCGATTATAATATTTCTTTATTTAACTATGTACGAATTCGAATTTTATCTTTATTTCTTAATATAACTACTTAAACTATTCTAACGTAAAAATTACTTTAACATTAAGTAATCCTTTTTTTATAACTCCCTATAAACTTTAAAAGTAAATTCAAAACTAACTATCGATAACGTTATTTTAATACTTTTATAATAACTAATGTTATAAGCTATCCATGCTACTAACAATTTTTTAACCCAATTATTTTATTCGTAATTAATGTAACATCGTAAATATATTTCAAATATTTAATTTTATCGCTTTATTTATCCGTCTATTTATAATCTAAACGCGCTAGATAACTTATAATTTAAACCGATTTACGCTATTAAATTTTGCCAAAATTTTGAAATAAACGTAATACCTTTATCTAAAATAATCTTATATAATAATCCGTATATACTAAAAATATTTTTAAAAAAAATATATACCATTTGTTCGGCATTCGTATCCTCGCTATAAGGTAAAAAATAAGAAAATTTTATAAACTGATCAACAATTACGAAAATATTATCGTAATATACGTTTATAGCTAAATCTTTTAATAAAAAAAGCTTAATAATAAAATTTATAATAATAAAATCCCATAATCGTTTTACGATTAATAATAATTATAATTCTCCGTATAGCTTATGTCGTCGTACTTTTGCCTTAACGCAAATATTACATTAACGTTAAACTCTTTATACTACCTTTTTCATTTTAAGAAAAAAATATATACGCTAAAAACGTTCGAAAGTTTTATAGATTCCTAGATATCTATATAAAAAGTATTCATATATTTTTCGTACTAGGTCTTTTTAACATTTTTCTAAAACCTATATCTTACTAGTTTTTTCTAGCAAACTATCGTTATATTATTTAATTTTCTAATATATGTCTAATGCTATCATTCGTACTACTGCAATCTAGCGCAAACGCAAATATTCTTCTATCGTAATATTAAACACCGTATAATTAATTTTAACCGTTTTTTCTTCAAAATCTGGTCGCCTGCTAAAAACGTCGGCCTTTCCATTTTTTAAGCCCTTACGGTAAATAATAACAAAATCGTACTCGGCTAGCTCTTTGGCGTAACGGAATTATCGTACTATAAATTCTCTAATCGTAATAAACCGGGTAAAATTTTTATAATCCGTATAAACCTTAACCTAATATTAATTACTTTTAAAAAAGTACTTAAATTCGCAAAATACCTTAACGATAATTAAAAATTCCTTATCAAAAATAACATATCGTATTTCCGGTCCTTATAATTTATAAAAAAAAAAAAAAGTAACAAAATACAATACACTTTAATCGTTTCGTTATCTAATTACTACACTCAAAACATAATTTAACGTCTTAATTTTTAACTTTACTAAACGATTTAAGTCGTACATAATTAATATTAGTTAACTTATAATTACTTTCTTAAATTATTAAAATATTTCTTCCGTTTTTAGCGTCCATTAAAACTCTTATTCTTTTCGTATAAAAACATTAAAAAAAATTATTATCCGGTTAAAGTTTTTAATAAACTTTCGATAATAATTAACGAATTCGAAAAAAACTTATACTTCCTTAATTATAATAAGTTAAACTTAATTAAATATTATTGCGATTTTTTTAAAATCTATTTTAATATATATAAAAGTAATAATAGAACTTAAGTATTCTACTTTTTGCGTATAAAATTAACTTTTCTCTACGTTAATTAACAAATTAACCTTTTATAATAATTATAACACCTTATGGATATATTTTTTATATTACTCCTTAATTTCCGAAAAAATAAAGATATCGTCAAAGTAGCAAACTACAAAAATGTCGAGATATTTTCGTAAAACGTAATTAACCATACGCTAAAAGGTAACAAGTACGTTAGTAAGTCCCATTAAGGTAACAAAGTATTTATAAAAGCCATATTTCGTCCGGAACGCTATTTTTTATTTATGGCTTTTTTTAATCCGAATCAAATTATATCTATCCTTAAAATCGAAAACAATAAATTATTATATTCCGTAAAAATAATCCTTCATTTTACTAATTAAAGGTGATAACATTTAATCTTTAACAATAATATTATTAAATTATCGGTAATCCATAATTAATCGTAATTTGCCGTTTTTTTTAAAAACAAAAAATATAAAATAACTAGTTAATAACTTAAATAACCGAATTCATCTTTTCTTAAATCGATTTTTCAGATATTTTCGAAATATATATAATTTTATTTCGTTAAAATTGTAAATAAAATAAAACTTAATAAATATTTTTTTAAGCACAATTTTATAATCCTATTCGTTATATTCGGGTAATTTTATTTTAAACTTTTTATTAAATAATTTCTTGTACTTATGGTATTATAATAAAACGTTAATTAATTCCTTTAATTTAAGGTCTGGTTATTATAAATCGTTATTTAATTACCGTAATTTTACTTTAATAATAATAATAATACCTCGAATTTTTCTGTAATATCCTTTTTCTTTCTTATGTTTTTTTCCTATAAGTAATAAGATTTTTATCGTATCCTTATGCCAACATTCGTCGCCATTCTCGATTAAATATTAAAATCTTTATTTTTCTTTCTTTTAATACTTATGGTTAAATCGTAAAAAAAATTTCACCTAATTAATTATCTAATTAATTAAAGGATTATATTAACGTAACCATATTATTCCTAAAATCATATCGTAATTCCCTAACGGTATTATATCGAAATTAATAGTTATATATCGTCTTAATACAACAATATCGAAATAATCAATTTCGTATATAACCTTACCGTTATCGTAAAAAAATGGTTAACTTTCGGTTATATTCGCGATATAAAAGTTTTTCTTATATTTCCATAATAACCTAAATTAGTTAATTACTTCGGATATAATATAATTACCTTCTAACGTTCCACTATTTATTATAACGGTACATTAATATATTCTAATTTATATTTTTATCGTAATAAAGTTTTTTTCACCTCTTATTATTATTAAAACCCTTTTTGGGAGTTTCTGTTAACTCCTTTAAACTTTGCCTTCCTACGGCTCTCTTATAAAAGGCGTAATATTTTTAGGTAATCTTTTTCGAATTATCGCATTTTTCTTTTAAAATCTTTAATTTAATCTCGAAATTACTTAATAAAATAATACTATTATTTAACTTATAGTTTTAACGTATTAATACGTACTGTATAACGTTTTATATCTTCCTAAAGTTATATATTACGATATTTTTATATTTTTATCTTTCCTTTTAACTAAAATATTTTTTTTATTTATTATCGCATTTCTTAATCTTACTATATATACTACTTTTCCATTATATACGTAACTTCCTAAATAAGGGTATTATTATTTTTTCCCTATAAATCTTTAGTAATTTATTTTAAATTAATTAAAAAATTTTTTCGCTTTTATAAATCTATAATAATAAATTATTAAAAGTAAAAATCCGCGATTAGTTATCGTATAAATAAATCGCGTCCTTTTATACCCTCCTTTTCTTTTTATAACTAATAATTGCATTTCTCAAAAAAGCAAAAAAAATCCTTTCGAAGGCATTATAAATTTGGGGGCTAATTACAAAATACCACTTTTTGGTCGATTTTTTTTTAAAAGCGCAACGTACGAAAATAACGATATTATCGTTCGTTTTGTTTGTTTTTGCCAATTTAACCGGGGAAATCAAATTCTTTTTCCATTATACGTATAATACGTAAATAAATAAATTATTTCCATTTTTTATAATTAAAATATTATTATCGTTAATAAAAAAAATGCTTTTTAACGTATTAATCGGAAATATTAAAACAAACCGTTTTTATTTATCCTTAATACTTTTATAACCATTTTTCTACTTTATCCAAAAATTCGAAAATAAGTTAGTATCGTATTATGGTAATTATTTTTTCCTTATTATTAAAGGGTTACCTTATAAGCACAAAAGTCCAAAACTTGTTTTGTTATTTTTTGGGCGATTAGTATTTTTTAGCCCGATAACCGATTTTGCCGTAATTCCAGCATTCGATACGTTATTTATTTTATTTTTAAACAGCACCAATTTCTATAAATCCGGGTTTAATTCCATATGCTGTATTTTGTCATTTTAGTACGTTAATATTAACGTAATACCGTAATTTATTATCGTTTTTTTTAACATTACGAATTCGCTAGGCATATTATTAATCATTAATTTTAATAACTTTAATAATATAATCGGTTAGGTATTATAGTTAATCCTTTTTAAATAATTCTATTTGTACTTTTTTCTTAAAGTTATTAAAAAAACGAACTATTAAAATTTCTTACCTCCAGTTAAGTTTCGAAAAAAGTTAGATAAACTTAATACCGTATCGAGAAATAAATCCCTTTTGTCGTAACTATTAAATACTTATTTCCGCTTTATTTTTCTCGTTTACTACTTCAAAAACCTTTTAAAGTATTTGCTTAAATACTTTATAATCGCTATAAACTTATACCACTTTCACGTTTTGCTATTCCAAAAATATTATAACATATTTTCGCATAACGGATTTAAACTAAATAACTATATAACCCGAAAATCGTTTTGTTACGAATTCGATTCGTACAATTAAAGTAACAAATCGTACTAGAAAATATCCGAAATATACACGACATTAAGTAAGAAATAATTATAATTTAATAAACGTTCCATTAAAAAATTTAAATTTAAAAAGTTTTAATATTTTTCCTAATTCCTTACCTAAAATTAGTTAAACTAATACTCCTCCAGGAACTTATTAAACCTATTCCAAAAAAGCTTTAATAATTTAAAAGGTTAAGGTAAATTTTATATTATCGCGCTTAAGCTAGCTAATATATTAATTTATAAGGTCCAAATATCGAAAAGTTTTTTCCTTAGTTAAGACAAAAATTTAATCCTTTTTATCCGAATCTATATCGTTATTTTTAAAAACCTCGTAAGCGAGTTATTTGCTAGTAAATATATTATCAGAATATTATTTAAAATCTAACGGTACTATTAAATAAAAACTTATAACGTATAACGGTTAAGTTAATTAACTAACTATTAAACCTAAGTCGACGGGTTTATATTAACAAAATATCGTAAGAATTTAAACAATAAAATAACAAAATAACTTAATCACGTTTCGTAATACCAAAAGTGCCTTAAGTAACGAAGTTATATTACAAATTATCATTATTTAACTAAATAAAATAAATATATATATCTTATTATAACTTCCCATAAATTTATTAAATCTTTATAAATCCATGTTATTAATTTTAAATAGATTTATCGAATCCTTATAAATTTATGTTACTAACTTTAAATGGATTTATCGAATCCTTATAAATCCATGTTACGTAACTTTAAATGGATTTATTAAATCCTCATGAATTTATGTTACGTAACCGGCCCACTTGAGTCCTGTTTTACGGTTTGCCAAGAGACCGTCTTCTAAGGTCCGACCAACTATGTCATAACAAATACCTTATAAACGTATTTTTCGTATTGCTTTTTAATTTTTGAAAAAATGAGAATGTTATTAAGGTAGTATACGATAAAAATGTTAAAATATTCCCGTAGTACATGGTTAATTATATATTAAAAAGTAACAGATATATTAGTAAGTTTTATAAGGGTGATGAAATATTCGTAAAGGCCATATTTAGTTCGAAATACCGTTTTTTATTCGTAACTTTTTTTAATCCGAATTAAGTTATATCTATTTTTAAGGTTGAAAGTAATAAATTATTAGGCTTTATAAAAACGATCTTTTATTTTATTAATTAAGGGTAATAATATTCGGTTTTTAACAGTAATATTGTTAAATTACCGATAATTCATAATTAGTCGTAATTTACCATTTTTTTTAGGTATAAAGAATATAGGGTAACCGGTTAATAATTTGGATAACCGAATTTATTTTTTTTTGAGCCGATTTTCCAGATATTTTCGAAATACGTATAGTTCCGTTTTATTAAGGTTATAGATAGAATAAAATTTGGTTAATGTTTTTTTTTAAGGATAATTTCATAATTTTATTTGTTGTATTTAGGTAATTTCGTTTTAAATTTCTTATTAAAAAATTTCCTATATTTATAATATTATGATAATATATTAATTAATTTTTCTGATTTAGGGGTTAGTTATTGTAGGTTATTATTTAATTGCCGCAGTTTTGCTTTAATAATGGTAATAATGCGTTAAATTTTTTTGTAATACTTTTTCTTTTTTTTATGTTTTTTTCTTATTAGTGGTAAGGTTTTTATCGTATCTTTATGCCGGTATTTATCGTTATTTTCGATTAAATATTAAAATTTTTATTTTTCTTTCCGTAACTTATCGTTAAATCGTAAAGGAAATTTTATCTAACTAGTTATCCAATTAATTAAAAGGTTATATTAGCGTAATTATGTTGTTTTTAAAATTATATCGTAATTCCTTAACGGTATAATGTCGAAATTAATGATTATATATTATCTTAACGTAATAATATCGAGGTAATTAATTTTGCGCGTAATTTTGCTATTATCGTAAAAAAATAATTAATTTTCGGTTATATTCGCGATATAAGGGTTTTTTTATATTTCTATAATAATTTAAGTTAATTAATTAATTTAGGCGTAATATAATTACTTTTTAAAATTTCGTTGTTTATTATAGCCGTGTACTAATATGTTCCAATTCGTATTTTTAATATGATAAGGTTTTTTTTGCTTTTTATTATTGTTAAAGTTTTTTTTAAGAATTTTTATTAACTCCTTTAGGTTTTGCCTTTTTTCGGTTTTTTTATAGGGGGTTTGGTTCTTTTGGGTATTCCTATTTAAGTTGTCGTATTTTTTTTTTTGAGGTCGTCGATTTGATCCCGTAATTATTTGATAAGATAATATTATTATTTAACTTATGGTTTTAACGTATTAATGCGTATTATATAACGTTCCGTATCCCTAAATAATTATGTGTTATAATATTTTTATATTTTATTTTTTTAATTAAAATATTTTTTTTTATTTATTATCGCATTTTTTAATCTTATTACATAAATTGTTTTTTATAATATAAGTTATCTTTTAGGTGGGGGTGTTTTCGTTTATTCCCCATAAATTTTAAGTAATTTATTTTAAGTTAATCATAATATCTTTTTTTTTAGGAATTTATGGTAATAAATAATTAAAAATAAAAATCCGCGATTAATTATCAAATAAAGAGGTTACGTTTTTTTATAACGTTTTTTTCTTTTTGTAATTAATAAGTACATTTTTTAAAAAAATAAAAAAAGTTTTGCTAAAAATATTACAAATTTAGGGGTTAACTATAGAATGTTACCTTTTAATTAATTTTTTTTTAGGAGCGTATGGTACGAAGGTAATAATATTATCGCTTATTTTATTTATTTCGGCCGATTTAACCGGAAAAATCAATTTTTTTTGTTATGCGTATAATGCGTAAATAAATAAATTGTTTTTATTTTTTATGGTTTGGATATTATTATTATTAATAATAAAAAGGATATTTCCGCGCGTAACGATTAAGGGTATTAAGATAAACCGTTTCCGTTTATCCCTAATATTTTTGTAATTATTTTTTTATTTTATTAAAAGGTTTATTAATAATAGATTGGTATCGTATTATAGCAATTATTTTTCCTTTATTATCGGAGGATTACTTTATAAATACGGGATTCCAAAATTTGTCTTATTATTTTTTAGGCGATTTGCATTTTTTAGCCCGATAATTAATTTTGCCGTAATTTTAGTACTTGATACGTTACTTATTTTATTTTTAAATAATGCCGATTTCCATAAGTCCAGGTTTAGTTTTATATACTATATTTTGTCGTTTCGGTATATTAGTATTAACGTAATACCGCGATTTATTGTTATTTTTTCTTTTGGTATTACGAATTCGTTAGGCGTATTGTCGATCGTCGATCTTAACAATTTTAACGATATAATCGGTTAAATATTGTGGTTTAATTTTTTTTTGAATAACTTTTTTTGCATTTTTTTAAAAGCCGTAATAAAATCGAATTATTAATATTTTTTGGCTTTAATTAAATTTCGAAAAAAGTTAAATAAATTTAATACCATATTAAGATATAAATTTTTTTTGCCGTAATTATTAAATATTTATTTTTATTTTATTTTTTTCGTTTATTACTTTAAAAATTTTTTATAAAATTTATTCGAATATTTTATAATTATTGTAAATTCGTACCATTTTTACGTTTTGTTATTTTAAAGGTATAATAATATATTTTCGTATAACGGATTTAAATTAAATAATTATATATTCCGAAAATCGTTTTATTACGAATTCGATTCGTATAATTAAGATAATTAATTATATTGGAAAATATTTAAAATATATTCGATATTAAGTAAGAAATAATTATAACTTAATAAACGTTTTATTAAAAAGTTTAAGTTTAAAAAGTTTTAAAACTTTTCCCGGTTTTTTAATAAAAACCGATTAAATTAACATTTTTTTAAGAATTTGCTAGATTTATTTTAAAAAGCTTTTAATTATATAAAAAATCGAAGTAAATTTTGTATTATTTTTTTTAAATTAATTAATGCGTTAATTTATAAAGTCAAATCGTCGAAAAACTTTTTTCTTAATTAACGTAAAAATTTAATTTTTTTATCCGAATTTATATCGTTATTTTTGGGGCTTTCGTAAGTAAGTTATTTGCTAATAAACATATTATCGAAATATTACTTAAAATTTGACAATATTATTAAATAAAAATTTATAACGTATAACAATTAAGTTAATTAATTAATTATTAAATTTAAGTTAACGGATTTATATTAATAAAATATTATGAAATTTTAAGTAATAAAATAATAAAGTAATTTAATTACGTTTCGTAATATTAAAAATACTTTAAGTAACGAAATTATATTACAAACTGTCGTTATTTAATTATATAATTACGGAAGTATATATTTTATAACCGTTTTTTTTTAATCCGACGGAATAACTCGGATCTTTTTGCTTAACCGCATATTGCTTTTTTCTAATCCGACGGAGCAGTTCGGATCCTTTTGCTTAAATGCATACTTGTTCCCGTGACTAACCCACTTGGGTCCTGTTTTCGGTCCTAGCGCGACCGTTTCCGTGGCCTCCACTGGTTGGTCCATAACATAAAAACATAACTAGACGGACTTCTCCTATATTAACTTACCTTTAGAAGGCCCATGGCAAAATGTTATATACGGTAATTATACTGTCGTAACCATAAGGGCGTTCCGGATAAAAGGTTTATCGAAATCGAGAATTTTAACTTATTTTCTTAATATCTCTACCAAATTAGCTTGGATTAATAAGTTATATATATGGTTAGAAAGCGCTTTTAAAATTGTACATATTCGTAATTTTTAACTTTTTTATATTGTTAGTTTTTATTGTTTTCTTTGCGAGTATTAAAGGAAAATTTTTGAAATTTTATACGGAACTGCCGAAATTAAGCTCAAAAAATCACAACTTTTTATTAGGCCCTATTTTGAAGGTTATGTTATTTTTATAAGGTCTTTTACAAATTAGGTTAGCGCGGTACTAAAAGTTACATAGCTATAGCTGCGCCGTAAGCGTAGCCGCAACCTCCAAAATAGGGTTTGATTTTAATAAAGCAAGTTAATGTAAGGTTTTTAAACCAAATACGTCCGAAAAGGCTTTTGCGTATACGTATACTTTTCTTATAAAAATATCGCGGTAATCGGCTACTATTTTAACGATTATACGCTTTCAATTTTCGGCCACTTTAAATAAATTGTTATAATTATTAAAAAGGTAACTTTTAATATGTTTATAACTAGATTCGACGGGTAATATAACTCGGATATTATCATTACGGTATTACAAAATATAATAATTAACTTATTTATATCGGTATAGAAAATACGTATTTTTGAAATGTTTTACGATGTTGTCTTAATTATTACCAAATTCATTAATTAATTTACTTTAAAAGTTTTCGAATTTTTCTTTTATCTAAGAATATAGTATGTAGGATTAATATAAAAAACGCTTTCCTAAATAGATAAAACTATATAAAAACGTATTTAAAGGTTTAATTTTATCACTTTAACTTAAGTTATTAAATTACCGTAGCTATTACGTTTTAACGCCGGCGAGGTAATTATAAGTTAAATTATTATCACTTAAAGTGCCCTTTTTATTGTTATCATTATTTTAAGTTTAAGATATTTTCTTTTATCTGCGGTTAACTAATTAAATAACGTTTTTATTATTATAAAAAGTATATAATTATTATTAAACGAAGAAAAATTATTAAATTGCTATTTTTTAATTTCTTTTTAAATCCGATAATATTATATCAAACTCCCAAATAGTTAATTTTCGTAATAGATATACGTAACTTTCTATAAGCCAGCTATATTAAAGCTGGATCAAATTAGAAATAGTGTTAAAACCTATGTTAAGTATTAATCTAATATAAATTAAATCCGTTATATTAAAAAAGGCATATAATATCGGTTCGTTTTATACGTATTATTGAAATTCGCAATTTCCAAGTACCGCGTCCACATATTTACGTACTAAAAGTACGTTTATATAGCAACGGCAATATAGATAAAATCGTTATTTTCGTACTTAATACGATAAAGAAAATTATTATTTTATAAATATTATATAAAAACTTACGTCCCGGTATAACCGTCTAACTTTTCGCGCCGGTGTTTTTTATATATAATTATTTATATCCCTATACGTTATTTCGTAATTCGGAAAAGACGTTTTAATAACGTAAATATCCCGTAACTAAATATTATTTGCGGCCATATTTTTAATTATTAACTTTGCGTTTTCGGTTAAATAATAGGCTTAAAAATTCGTAATTATATTTTAGCTTTATTGGATTATAAAGGATAAATACCTATTTATAACCCGTAAATCGGTTAACTTTAATAATAATAATAATAAAAAATTAATTTTGCGTATGCTACACCGTTTAACGCCGTAACATTCGTCGGGGTGTACCGCGTTACGGTCGTAATAAACTAATATTTAATATATATCCCGTTACGAAAGTTCGTTCCGTTACGTTTTACAAATTAATATCCGTAAACGAACGCGAAACGGTTTAAGAAAATTATTAATTCGGTAATAATATCGTAATTTTTATTATTATCAATATTACCTTCGGATAATTAAAAAAAATACCATATTATATTAATTAATAAAAAAGCGTGCCCTAAAAAAAGCTCGTAAACGCGGCGGCGTAATGTTATTTTTGTTATTATTACGATACGCCAAATTATACGTAAATGCGAAAAAGAAACCGGAAAATACTAATAATAATAATTAATTAAAAATCGCGCCTTATATGAGGGGCTGCATATGCAGAAGCTAAGGATATGGGCCACAACAGGTTTATTGAGAAATCTAAAGAGCTAAATCGGTGCGTGACAAAAGCGCAGGAGTAGCTAGCTATATATACAGAGATCCATCCCTGGAATCGACCTAGCCTGATTCCCTAACAGGGCCTTAGCCCGTGACACCTTAAAACGGTAACTTCTAACATGTGGGTAATAAGGTAGGGCTTATACAGATTACCAGGAAGCTGGCAGCTGTCAACTTATTTAGGAAAAATAAAATATAGCCCGGATAGGATGGCTCATTTAAATATGACCTAATTTCCCTCTTACAAACATACGTACCACTAGGTATAGGTACCATCGCAAGTAATTAGGATGTTAATATTCGGGTAATGTTACGCCAGTCCTGACCCTCACCCGTTGACTATAGCTTCCCCCCTCTCCTCTTTCCCCGAAAAATAAACCTTTAACTTGTAAGCCCAGAAAAATCTAACTTCCCAAATTCTACGAAATCCGCACCCACCTATTCCCCGAGCAGATTTAGGCATCGAATTTCAGGTTATTAGGAAAGCCAGTCCCAACCAGTAAACGTGTGAGACCCTGCATCACACACAGAAGCATATAACTGAAGAAGAAGTGTATATTGACGGTTTCATAACCTCTAGAAGGTCCTCGATAGAAGGTCGAAGTAGCGAACCCTCCTTAGATACACGTAAATACAGCTGTAGCTGAGAGAAAATGGTACCCGGGGTGCATAAAGTTATTTCCCTTTAGTTGCTGATCAAATAAACCAAGGCTTAACTGTTTGATCGACTTCAGCTAGGTCTGACAAAACCGTTGAATTTCTGTATCGGCCCGGGAGTTGTTCTTCCTTCCTAACGGCGTCGAACTCAAACACTGGATACCCCTGTTCCTCCACAACAAGTTTTGCAATAGAGAGGCTGAGGTGACTTTAGCCGGGAAGTAAAAGGTCTTAAGAGTCACTTGCGTAATTGGGATCATGTGCTTCGAACCAAAGTCCAATATCCCCCAGTTACGACAGCTATAAGACGACACGCATGTCTGCCCCCTAAACAATGCTACTTCCCAGTGGCTATCATGTGTGGCTAGGGCCATGGACATGTAATAGTGCGGCTTGGCTTGGAGACAGGGCCGCCGGTACCATAGACCAGGCCGCAGAGTATTCCTATCACTTCACCCCCATGACAAGACACGCTCATTACATACATTATCATGTCTACTGATATCATTGATCTGCGACGACTAAGCTCTAGGTCTCAAGATATTCAGTTGCTTTACTACCTAATGCGACGGTCTGTGCTGTTTGAGGTCGTGTCTGAGGTAAGGCTCGATCACCATCACCAACGATCTCGACATACGCAACAGTTGATAGCTTTCCGTTGCATATACCGTCCATATAAATCGCAATTTAAAGGCAAGTGGGATAGGCATATTGTAAAAGCGTGGAAATCGTCTAGGCCACTAGTAGCGAGCAATGCCGCAGGAGAGTAAGCAAACGGCGATTGGCGACATTTGGCTCGACACAAGCTACCCACAAACTCATGGCAAGGTGAACGAGACAATGCCTCGATTGTGCAGATTAAAGGACCGTCAATGGACACCTAATACTAGGGGTATCAGCATAATGATATAGGAAATCGCATATTTAGACATAAGCAAAACGCTTGCCTGGGAAATTTGGCGTCATACTTACAGGTCTCGGTTGGAGAAAAGTGGGACTATCCCTTTCCAAGTGACTATTAATAGATTAATATGTGCAGGATGGGCTGAGTAATACGGTTATTCCACAATATATATATGTTAAGGTATGTGAAGTGGGCTGAAGGAATTTTGGGTGTGGCGGTGTCGTCTGATAAGTCTGTACAGGGAGGGCCCTGTTAGAGTTAGTTGGGGAAGAATAAAGCTATCGGAAGCATCACGTTGCTCCCGTTTCTCCACAATATATTTATAGCGCATTGTTCCCCCAATTATTGGCTGGGATTAAAAATAGAGCATAGATATAGTGAATATAGTCACTTGAGAGACTCTTCTATATTCTTGAATGAGCCTACCGTACACGTTTTCCCCTATAAATCCTCGACAATGGCCACCTCAAGTACTCCGATGGTAGCCTCACCTGCTGTGTCAAATTTCTACAGCTTGCCACTCGTTCCTTTCCATCAAGGCGCAACTGCCAGTGTCGTATCGGGCCCCCTCCCTTTTCTGCAGGTCGGTACACGAAGCAGCTGTTTCCCTGGTAATGATAATCGTATCAATTGCGCCCGGAGGACCACGGACGCCGCTGAATACACACGCCGCATTCGAGATATATGAAACATAAATCATCGGTCGTCCCCTCCCAGGTAGAAGGTGCAGCTCCATCTTAACGCCGGGAAAAGAAAGGTACCCACCTGCCGACAACGTCGTCTATACTGTTCGCATACCTATGAAGTGGGTAACCACCCTCACCACCCACTCACCAATCCTCTAATCAATTATCCAAGCCATCTTCACCAGAGTCCAAGACACACTCGCCCACGATGATTCCTCGAATCCTCTCCCGAGGCCTAATAATCCTGTCCCTCGCCGCCACGTTCGGCGCGGCAGCGCCGGTCCCCGCCGGCCCACAGGGCTGCAGCGGCAACGCAACGCCACGGTACAACGCACCCCAAAACCTAACCTGGGGCCCGTGTCCGGACAGCCTCGCATCAGCGCCGAACGTGACATGCGCCACCTACCGGGTACCGCTAGACTGGGACCACCCGAACAGCAACGAGACCATCACGCTCGGCATGCTGCGGCTCGCCGCGCGCGGCGACCCGTCGCGGCGCATCGGCAACCTCTTCGTCAACCCGGGCGGCCCCGGCGGGCAGGCGACGAAGACCGTGGCGCAGCTCGCCTCGGCGGCGGGGCAGGTGGGCCCGGGCAGCAGCATGGCGGAGATCCTCGAGCGGTTCGACATCATCGGGCTGGACCCGCGGGGCGTGGGGCTCAGCACGCCGGTGCGGTGCGACGCGGACCTGTTCAACGAGCGCGCGCCGCTGTTCCCGCGGACCCGCGGGGAGTTCGACGACCTTCTCGCGCGCAACGCCGCGCTCGGGGAGAGCTGCCGTGCGCTCTCGGGGCGGATTGTTGACTTCGTCGACACCGTCAGCGCGGCGCGCGACCATGAAGCCGTGCGGCTGGCTCTCGGGGGCGGCAAGGGCGGCGGCGGTCACGAGAGGGCGAGTTTCGTGGGCCTCTCGTACGGCACGCAGCTGTTCAGCCAGTACGCCGAACTGTTCCCCGAGGGCGTCCGCGCCATGGTCCTCGACGGCGCTCTGCAGCACTCGCAGTCCGAGTCGTCGAACCTACTCATCGAGTCGACGGCGTACGAGACGACGTTAGAGAAGTTTTTCGAGTGGTGCGACTCCACCAACAGCTCCGCCGACTGCGCACAGCTGCGGGGCCGCGGCGACGGCGGGGCGCGGCAGGTCTTCCTCGACGTCCTGGCGAAGGCCGGGGACGCGCCGATCCCGGCGCCCGGGTGCGACGACGGACGCGCGACGGCCTGCCGGTCGAGCGTGACGGAGGATGAGGCGCGATTCAACGCGCAGGGCCTCCTGCTCCAGACGGAGAGCTGGCCGGCGCTCGTGCGGGCGCTGCTCGAGGCGCGCGACGACGCCAACGCGACGCTGCTGTCGCGGGCGCAGCCCATCGCCGTCGGCGACGACTACGAGGACTCGTACCTGTTCGCGGGCGTGGCGGTGGCGTGCCAGGACTGGACGCACGCGACTGCCTCCACCTGGGCGGGGATCACCGAGCTGCAGACCCAGGGCGCCGCCTTCGCCCCGCTGACGCGCGGCGCGAGCCAGACCTACCGGATCCAGGCGAGCTGTGCGGCCTGGCCGTCGCCGCAGAGAAACCCGGAAAAGCCCCTGTCGCCGTATGCCGGCGAAGGTGCGGACGTGTTACTCGTCAACTCCGTGCACGACCCGAGCACGAGCTACGTGTGGGCCGTGGGGCTGCGGGCCGAGCTCGGCGAGAGGGCGGTGCTGCTCACGCGCGACGGGGCCGGGCACACGAGCTGGTTCCTTCGGGGCGAGGCGACGGACGCCATAAATAGCTATCTCGTCAATCTGACGCTGCCGGAGCCGGGGACGGTCGTGAATTCTTAGGGCTCTGGGTAGGTCGCTCTGAAAGCCGCCACGAGGCTTCCTCTGCACATAAGATCTCGGACAAACAAACTGGACTTGGGCAGCAGAGGGAGAGTGGAAATAACGTAGACTTCTTTAATCAGTACTTAAGTATCATGCTCGTATCCCGGATAAATCTTGTTTGAGTCTGGACAACCCTTGGTGCATCTGCAAACTTAATATGAAAAGGTAGTTCGGCACTTATCACGTAATCCCCGCTGATGGTTAACTGCCGCCTGATACTGTAGTAGCGAAGTTATTATCCTAGTGCAGCAAAACGCCCAATACTGCAGGCACACGACATGGACTGACTTCAACATCCATATCCTCGGTACTAAATGGAAAACCAGGAGTCACCTCTGAACAAACGCCGTGAATGGCTTTCTAATAGAGTCCATTCGCAAAAATGCTTCCATCCGTTCATGAATCTGGTGATAGGCGGAGGCCGGAATTTCAAGTACTGCATAGAAAGAACCGTGCCACGACACCAAACCATCCGTAGCCCCCTTTAACCCCCTAAAATGGTGAGCAGAACCGACGCCATTGCCACAGGCAAAAATAGTATAACGCCCGGAAACGAACCCAGCTCATGTCGAAAGTACGCTCGAACCGAGCCGAGTCTGCAAACGAGGTATAGCGTAATCTCATCCGGGACTCGCATACTCCGTGTACGTTCGAGCCGCCGGTAAAACTACTCATCCTTGACCCAAGAAGCCGCCGTTGGCGGCGAACTGCAGCTGGTACTCGCGGAGGTTGGCCCAGCAGCGGAGCTCTTCCTCCTCGTCCTGGGCCGTCATGGGGCCTGGCGCCCTCGGTCCACCCGTCTTTTCGAGCCTCATGAGGATGTCGACAAAGCGCCGAAGGTACTCCTCGGCCCTGACGGCCACGGTGCCCTTACGCTCGGGTGCGTCGTCGAGCAGTGTGCTGGCCACCTGCCGGATCTTGTTGATTATGGAACCCCCGTTGGGCTCCATGTTGCGCTGGCTTATCGATGACAGCACCGTCAGCAGGTTCTCCACGATGAGCTCCCGCTCCTCGGCCACCATCAAGTCCCGCTCGTCCTCGACGGCGTCCTCGGCGCCGTTGCCCTCGAGCTTGCGGCGCTGCAGCTCGGCGTCGCGCAGGTTTAGGTAGCGCTCGACGAAGTACGAGCGCGTCGCTAGGCTAGACGCATAGATATTCGCTTTTTGGATCTCGAACTGGAGTTCTCGGCGACGCATCGGCTCCTCTGCAAATGCGTGGCGCAGGTCGTTGGGTGGCTGGGCTGCAGGGAAGGCCGGTGGGTGATACTGCAAACCCGATTCGCTGAAATTAGGCGGCTCGGGCTGACTCGGCTCGGTCTTCACTCGCAAATGGACGGGTAGATCTTCCGTCGCTTGCTTGGCGGCAGCAAGTCCGTTGCCCAGGATATTCTTCTGCTCATTCCAGTCGAAAAACTTCATGCCGTAGCACATGTCAACCCCCACCAGTTCGTTCATGGTCGTGTAGACGCAAATGTTTCGGTTGAACCCGGTTATCAAGCTGGGTATGCCCTCTGGTTGCGGAAGGATCTGGTCAGCATAGATGTACTCGTCATCGACCTCGACGGGTTGATCAGGGTACTGTTCCTGGGAGGTTGGAGGAGGTAAGGGTAGTTCATTCATAGACGCGCCCAACTGCGTCATTGATCTGTGAGAGGGTTAGCGCACTTACACCAGTATTCGAGCAAGGAACAAGAAGGGGCGAGAAGACATACCGGACACTAGCCACGATAACCCAAAAGATGCGTTTGGTCATCTGATCTTTAATGTGATCTACGGGTCTATTGTCGGAGCCACTCAATACTGAGGCAATGTCGTCTACGCTCGGCTCCGACGGCGAAGAGCCTTTCCCTCTATGGACGCTCACCTCTCTGACGAAAGTCATCGTTTCGGCCATAAAGCGCTTGCAAGCTTTAAATTGGAGTGTATACGCGGCCGCAATGCTTAGGAAATAGCTCGTCGCCGCATCATCTGCGGTCATCTCCTGGCTAGCCATGAACAGGGGGCCCCGCGCTTGAAGGGCGATATTTCGACATCGCTCGATCATTGTGACCGACGTCGGGAACAGGTCGGTGCTATGTTGCGCCTTCAGATGGGACCGCGCACTCCGAGGAAAGGAGGCGACCAGGGCACCGATCATACTGGCAAGCAAGGCCAGGAACTTTCGACTGGTCCGATCGGCCCGCTCGGCGAAGGCTTGGCGGAAAGTAGGCTGGTGAGGAAAGGGTATAAGGGGGTGGATATAGGTGAAGAAGTCATCAACCAGGAGCTCGAGGACTGGCCAGGGAGCGATCGATTCAGCGTCGGGCGTGCCTTGACTGATTTCGGGACTGAGGGACAGCATTGTCACCGAAGCATCGGTGCTGTCGACGCGGTTTCGCTTAGCGGCTCTCGCTGCTTCGGCGTGCTTATTCGGGGGACCGCGACGCTTCATCTGACGTTGAAAGGTACATTCGACATTGAGGTCTGCGCATGGCTTGCAAGGAGGGCCGCTTTCATCGCACTACGAACAACGGGCATTATTAGCTATTGCTGGAGTATAACATGGCATCGAATCCATCACTCGTTTCTAGACAATACAACGGTTCGTTCAGATCCGCCCAAGCGAATGCTTACCTTGACTTTTCGCTGGCTGCACATGTCGCAGGCGCGTCGAAGGCGCGTCGTCTTCTGCTGGGTGGGAGTGCCGTTCATGGCAGGAGACGCTGGCGAAGGGGCATGTGCGTGCACATGTAGATTGGGAGGCGTATGGTTTCCGTTGAGGTTTCCATTCACCACCTCGGTGGTAACTTGGGCGAACTGGGCATCGCCCATCTGCAGCGTGGCCGACTGCGCATATTGCTGGGCTAGATGGTCTGAGGTCGGGCTTGCAATGGGCGGAGCTGCAGAAGCGGCCTGCAGCGCCTGGAGTCCATGGTGCGCGACGGTACTGACCGGGACCGGAACTGTCGACAATCCATCGTACTGGTGGAATTGGTGACGATGTTCATCTCCGTGTTGGGGATGATGGTATTGCTGTTGGTGCTGGTGCTGGTGCTGGTGATGTTGAAGCTGGTGCTCATATGATTGATGTTGAGGTTCGGACGGAAAGGAATCCTGGACAGCAGCGACAGCGACAGCGGAATCAGGCTGAGGATGAGGATGAAGATCAGGAGCAGGATCGGGGTCGGGATGCGGTTGTGGTTCTGGTTCTAACTGTGGTTGTGTTTGTGACTCGGACGATAATGCTCGGACAGAAGCCTCAATTCCGGGCTCGGCATCGGAGGGAGCCACGGGAGGAGGCGCAGGCGTGAGATCCGTTGCGTCATCCACGGGACTCATCGTCGGCTGAATCTCGCGAGAACGCGGGACTGGGAGACACTGGGTACTGGGACTACTAGGTAGGGACTAGGGACTGGGGGGCTGGGGGAGAGGGCAGAACGTCGGTTGAATTCTCTCATCGGCAAGAGTTCGGCTGATGAGGAGAAACGCTTCCAACACAGTTGGTTGGTTGGATAGAAAATTGTCTCGGGTCGATTCTGGGGATTAACTAGACAGCGGAGTTGTTCTTCTTGGCGACCTTTTTTTCCAATTCTTATCTCCGTTGTTAAGCTCTTTTTACTCTCTATTCGAGTTTTGTCACGAAGTCACGAGTCACTAAGTTACCAAGTAAATTTTTACTATTACGCCTCACCAGCACCGCCGCACAGCCGCACCGCCAAACAGATGGCGGGGAACTAGGAGACATGTGGGGTAGCTCAAGGCTCAAACGGGAACGGACTTATCGTTTTCAACATTGGATAGTTTACCACCTAACGTTACGTTATTTACTATTGGGCACGTCACCTGAGTGTTGAGTACCGTCCTTTGGACGCTGCGGGTTTCTCGGCGGGCCCTTTTCTGCTACAAGACAGATCCACTTCGTACAGTTTGTGGTCTGTAAGCGCCAATATCAGCGTACATATTTAGCAGTTGGTTACAAGTCACTGTTCCCAATGTTTCCTAGTAATCCACGGTATACTGAGTTTGCGCCGAGGTTGTGGGGAACGCTGAAAAATGATGTCCAAAAATGGCTACTACTATTTTGGAACTCTGCATGGTCCAGTAGTTGAGCGCCGCTTCCGCTTCCTAAGCACTACGAGAGTCATTGTTGGCGCCATCGCGTCCCGTATACCAGGATCCCGGGGTCTCGCGTGATCGCCCGAATATGCTGACCCGAAATACACAGCCTCAAAATGTACAGGAGGCGGTCGACTCAGTTAAGGAGCGGTTTCTTGTTGCATGTACTCGGAACTCGGCTTGCTACCGGCGCGAGCCGCGGGGGCCGGGGGGGGGGGGGGGGGGGCGGGGGAGACGAACTACGAGTCTTCAGTTGCTTCGGCTTAGTAGAAATGGCGGGGCGCGGTGAGTAAGACTTGGAAGCTCCCCGGTTGAAAGGATTCATGGAG
>QJNV01000566.1:0-25573 GCA_004155935.1 Monosporascus sp. GIB2
ACCCCCCCCCCCCCCCCCCCCCTTTTTTTTTTGGCAATTCTCACGGGCGCTTCCCGCATAGGACGCTGTTATATCGCCGCTATCATAAAGTAGCACTTACTAATCCCAAGCAATACAGGCGTGCCCCATTCTCTCCAAGGTCTAGGCGAGAACGGCACGGAATTCCTCCTCATCTTCGATGATGGCAATTTCTCTGAAGACTCTACCTTCATCCTTTCAGGCTGGCTAGGTATGTCGGGTGTCCGATCGCGTCTTGCGCCGGGAGGTTAACGTCAAGTAGCGCACACGCCGAAGTCCGTCATCTCGAAGAACTTCAACCTCGCACCGGAAGTATTCGCGCACCTCCCCGAGAAAGAGAAGTACATATTCCAGGGTTCGAAACCGGGCTCCATCGACGAGGAGAAGCCTACCGGCAAAAACGTCAAGAAGTCCAAACAGAACTTCGTCCACCGCATGCTCGAGCAGGAGCCTAAGGTCACGAGCGGCGGCGAGGTGCGCATCGCCGACTCCAAGAACTTCCCTATTTCCAAGACCGTGGCCGCCGCCCATGTGACGATCGAGCCCGGCGCGCTCCGCGAGATGCACTGGCACCCGAACGCCGACGAGTGGTCCTTCTTCATCGGGGGCCGCGCCCGCGTGACCGTCTTCGGCTCCTCGGGCAACGCGCGTACCTTCGACTACGTTGCCGGCGACGTCGGCATCGTGCCCAGGAACATGGGCCACTTCGTCGAGAACATCGGCGATGAGCTCGTCGAGATGCTCGAGGTGTTCAGGGCCGACGAGTTCAGAGATTTCTCCCTGTTCCAGTGGATGGGCGAGACCCCGAAGAGGCTGGTCGTTGACCACCTGTTCCAGAACGACCCGGAGAACGCCGAGAAATTCTGGGACAAGGTCAAGAGCGCCGAGAAGGACGAAGTTACCCTCCCTTCGGATGAGGAGGTTAAATCGAAGGTGCAGGAATTGTAGATGCTTTACGTTCCGATGATGGTACAAGTTATCGACTGTTCTTGGTGTCGGAGTCGAGGATTTGTGCAATAATATTCCGTAGACGTACGAGTCAAGTTTGTATTAGTGTCTAATTAACCTACAAATCTGTATCTTCTTATCTAAGACCATTATCCTGACACTCTTGGTTACCTCTGACTATCTAAACCATCGAAGCCATCCTACGATAAAGGTCGCTCCTGTCGCACATGTAGGCCTTTGACGATAGGGCGCAGTAATCCGATAAGCTGCACTTCCCTGCCGCATCCGTAGGTACTGTTGCCCAGTCGTATGAAAATGCTCGTAATTCGTTCTTGCATGGGTCACGATCTGTGTATTCAAAGAGTGGATAGTTTCCGCAACGGGCCTCCTGTAAATACCGCGCATACTTAGTGTCTTGCGGAATAAAAACATCCATGTCGGGGATCAGCTAGTGCAAGAGACTGGCCAACTAAAAGAAAATCCGGTCGTCTAAGATGTGGAGAGATACTGCCCGAGTATTTTAGACTTACCCACACGTAGTAGGGCTTACTCAAGACACGGGGGTCAAGCTTCGTAGGAGTGGCACGGGAGGAGAGTGCGAGGGCGCCTCTGTCGGAGCTCCGGCGCCATATCCGAGGCTTCCGAGCAGTGGAGCGGCACTCACGGCACCCACCTTCGTCCTACCTGGTCTGATGAAGGATCTCCCAAAATCAAGAGCACCGCCGCATATCCGCTTGTAACCTCCTGACGTCGTATCAATTCTACGTCCATGTTGCCGGCAATGAATACATGTGAATCGTCAAGAGGTGTTAGTACTGAAGCCTTTTGATTTCTCCAGCACAAGTAGTAAACGTGTCCTCCGTCAACTGTATTGCCCTTACCAAGAGGGGAGGGGAGATGGAGCAGCTAATAATGCATTACATCGTATGTACATAGACACGAGGGTTTCGCGAAGGACTAAGCTAGCACTATTTTAGGAGTTGAGGTGTACAGCAACACCAAGACTAACGAGCTATTGGTTCGTCCGTCACAGGTATCCGCAACGTCGTATAGGTAGTATACGAGTTTTGATTTTCGGATATGCCCGTGTCATCTGTATCCTTTCGTAGGAAAATACGCACCTAAAGAGACTCCGAGCACCGTTCGGATTTGAATTCGTAGTGAGAACCTTGTACGGCTACTAGTCCTTTGGCTTAGTAAGCAATTTGTGTGAATGTGAAAATGTGAACGTTTGGTGGCTTAGTAACCCTGGACCCCTTTCACCAGCCATCTTCTCAAGCAAACTCCAACGTACATGCACCGCATACCGCCGACGTATGAAATACTCAAGCCTACGACCGAGTATGCCCGACTACGCTAGACTGCACGAAAGCGACACCAGCGTCTCCAAAACCGCTCCCCACTTCGCTTATTCCCAAGAAGGAACTAAATTCGTTCCCGTGCCGCCCACATTCTTATTCACTATCTCTTGCGGGGAACCCTGCAAACGACGGTTTTTAGCGGATACTACAGTAAAGGCAGAGAGCGTAACATCGGAGGTTGTCGACACAAAACTTGGCGCACTACAAGATAGACCGTCAAGTAATGCTTGGGGCAATAACTTGTTAATATAAACAGAGAGATATATACGGCCTGCTCAGGCTGCTTAAGACCACTTTGTTTATTCGATTATTATTATTATTATTACTATTTTCGAATTTTTATAGGCATTTTCTTATGTAAACATTAGCTATGAAGCCTTTAGTTTATTTGGGAAACTGCACTAAATTTTGTGCCAGCCACCTGCATTGTATTCTCCTCAGGACCTGCACATATACAGCGATGGATCGCGGCCTAACAAAGGGAATAACGTAGAGCAGGTAGCTCGCCGGGTTGCCACCGAGGTTGTGGTCAAGAAATTAACTCCCTAGTGCTCATGTTGCTGTTGCGGTCTCGAGTCTATCAATTATTGGGGCTTCCTCCTTGGCTAGCTTGGCCACCATAGCATCTTTGGCAAGAGCTGGGTTATCGGACCAAGAAAGCAAAGAAGTTAAGAACACAACCGGTTCTGTTCCCGTCCCGCATGTGAGGACCCGGCATTGCATGCATAGGTGGGTTGCGCTCGGGTGCGTGGATGAAGTTTGATCCTGCAATGATTCTGGGCGGCCCATTGGTGCAAAATCTATACGGCCCCTCACGCAGCGACAGATCCCTTCCCTGCAGGGAAAAAGTCTACTTGTTTTGCAGTTTATTAACGATTCGCCTGAGATCAATCACCTGTGTTCGAGCGTGAAGTCTTAATGGGCATTCTTGCAGAGAACAGCCGACTGACTCTAGACCTTGTACGCCGCCACGATCAAGATCTCGACCCTTGGCTCCCTTGGCAGACCAGAAGGGCGGCCAACGGGATGTCTCTCGGCGGCAGCGCCGCGAAAGCTTAGTCGAGGCAAGCCTTTATCCCCTGCATAGCGTCATACGAAAATTGGGGCGGCCATGGCCATGTACAAGGAGCCCCATGATTTGCCGAGACGACAGGGGTTCTCGGACGAATAGAAGCCATGCCGGTATGTGAATGTAACCCGTTGCGTGAAACCGATCATTGGCACGTAAAACAATCCAGAGTACTGGTTTTAATATACAACATCCACCGGTAGTTTCGTCTATAACCGTCTGCTTGCGGAAAGTATTTATAGCAACAAAAGAATTAATATAAGTGGAAATAAGGGGACCGCGCTGTGTGAAGCAATTCTAGCTAGAACCGGCGATGAGTAATATCCATGCTTCCGCAGGTTTGGCGCCTATGACACCAATCTGCAAAGGGAAAAGTCGAAGGCACATCCCCAGAAGGTGAACTAAACGCAAAGGAGCAACTTCCGTCTATACATAAAAGTTTAATTCGATGGCGAGATATGACGCCTTAAGTGTATTAGCCACAACCTGCTGCTGATCTGTTACGCCACTCATCCATCATGGTTTATCATCTCATGGACGGGCTTAATGGAAGTCAAGAAAACTCAGCTGCCTGCGCACCTGTTCCAGCAAGTCAACAGCGTAGCGTTGGGGTACCTCCAGACGTAGAGCAGCCTAAGCCCAATGAAGTCCCTGCTGCTTTCGCTCGTACTTCCAGACTAGGTATGGCTGGGGCACCCTGCTGACGTACTGATAGGCTTTATGGCAACCCCGCTTAGTGACCACCCGGGTATAGAGAAGTAGATCACCACGAATGGTTGATAGGGATTGAGCGTCAACGCACGAGCATGTCATTGTACACAGCCCTCTACACTAGACGCTGGCTCTATCAAGGATTTCTGCAAGGCCTGGATTCGTGTAGGTTGAGATTGCTGAATCAGGTAAACGAGTCAGGGGTACTCTTAGCACCTCCACCACTTGACGTCCTTATCATTCTTGATAGGCCACGGGTTAAGCCAGCCATTCGTGTGAACAGCTCTGAGACAGCTCTCGATCCCGAGAGATGGCGAGAATAGACCGAAGGAGGGTGGGATTATAGCTATAGTTATTGAAACCGCTGTCATTGGCCTATCATTGCTTGCATGAACCTATGGCATCGTCATGGAATACGCTTTCTGACCTTCTATTTATGGAAACCACCGATTTGCTCGGTTTCTCCTAAGGCAGATCTATATCATTATAGTGTGGATTCGAAGTGGATAGCTTCATAGACTTAAGAATTGGTCAACTTTCAGCTCTATCGCCTCCATCCCCGGTTCCTCTCGCTTCTCCAAGGCACGTGTTCTTGCATCTGGTGCTTCCTATAACCGTTTAATAGTCTTCTGTGAACCTATTGTAGGGGGCATATTATTCTCCGAGTTGGCGTTGCGAATTCGTAGCCATGGCTTTCAACAGGAAAGTCGAAGCTCTCAAAGAGGAGTTGCGGACTGACCCAACACTCAATACGGCTGCTGAATACGCCCGCACAGCGCCTAGGAAGTTTCTCCCAGCAGCTGGCCAGTACCTCCTCGAAAAAGTCCCCATCGTCCAGTGGCTTCCGCGGTACTCACCATCATGGCTTTTGCCTGACGCCATCGCCGGCCTCACCATTGGGGTTATGCTTATTCCGCAAGGTTTGGCATATGCCCAGATTGCCACTATTCCCATCGAGAACGGCCTATACTCAAGTTGGGTTCCCGCCGCCGTGGCTGTTTTTATGGGAACATCGAAAGGTCAGTTGCGTCCAAACAGTTTGTTTTGCTCTCCTATTTATGAACCGGGATCTCCGAGGAACTCGAAATTTGGGGATTAATATTGATGCAGATCTTTCTTCCGGGCCAACGTCGATCTTGGGTCTCCTGACGGCGGAAATTGTATCGAGTTTACAGAATGAATACGCCCCAGAACATATCTCGGGTGCTGTTTCACTCATGGTCGGCATATACTGTTTGATACTGGGTCTTGCCGGACTAGGATTCCTCCTCGACTACGTCTCAGTGCCCGTTCTGACTGGTTTCATTTCCGCCACAGCACTGATTATCGGGTTCGGTCAGGCTGACTCGCTTGTTGGTCTCAACGATGCCCCGGACGGTCTCTTCAACATCATCGGTTACCTGCTCAAACACTTACCGGAGTGGGATGGCCCCACTTGCGGTATAGGTTTCAGTACGATCTTGGTTCTGCTTGCACTTGAGAAAGTCGGCAAGAAATGGGGAAAGAAGCATTTCGCTATCAAATATCTAGCCAGCAGCAGGGCCGTCATTGTCTTGATCATCTACACACTCATCTCGTACCTTGTAAATAGGGGCCGGGAAGACTATGTCTGGAAGATCAGCAAAGTCGACACAAACGGCATCATTACACCGCAAGCCCCCGATGGAGCTCTTATTGGGAAAGTAGCAAGCCGCGCAATTGCTCCCCTGGTTGCTTGCTCTCTCGAGCATTTGGCAGTCGGCAAGGCATTCGGACGCAAGAACGGCTATTCGATCGATCAGAGCCAGGAACTCAACTACCTCGGTGTTACCAATATTATTAACAGTTTCTTTCTCTCCATGCCAGTCGGAGGGGCCATGTCACGAACAGCGGTCAACTCGGAGTGTCGTGTCAGAAGCCCACTCAATGGTGCTATAACGGCAGGCTTCATCATATTGACCCTCTACGTGTTTTCCCCGGCTCTCTATTGGTTACCTAAGGCGACTCTTGCAGCCATCATCGTAAGTCTACCCTGTTAACAGACTCCAAGCACCTTGGATAGCTAACGTAAGACCCCTCTATCTGTAGATTATGGCTGTTATTCACCTCTTTGGGCCCCTATCACTTTTCTGGCGCTACTGGCGAATCTCGCTTGCCGACTTCATTGCCTCCCAAGTCGCGTTCTGGGTTACGATATTCGTGTCTGCCGAGATCGGAATCGGTGCTGCCGCCGGCTGGTCCGTCGTCTGGTCCCTGATCCGATCCGCCTTCGTGAAGCCCGACGTCAGCACCAACGAGAACACGCAGACGCTGCGCCGCACGATGGCCCTCGGGGGCAAGGGGGCAGAGAACGTCGGCGCTTCGATCCCCGACGACGTGGCCGTGGTACACTTCACCGACTCCATCTTCTTTCCTAACGCCAACCGGGCCAAGGTCACCGCGCTCGAGAACATCAGCCTCGTGTACCCGACCGTGCAAAAGACGGACGACAAGGAGCGGTCGTGGAGCGTCGCGTCCCAGCGGCGGCTGGAGCGCCTGCGAGCGCAACACAGCGCCATCCTGAAGGAGACCGCGCTCTCCGCTGTCGTGTGGGACTTCATCTGCGTGCCGTGGATTGACGTCACCGGCATCCTCGCGCTCGCGGAACTGAAGGACGACATTCGTCGGCAACTCGGAGGGGGTGTCTCCATTCGCATGGTAGGCATGACGCCCAAGGTATATGCCAAGTTCCGACGTGCAGACTGGCCCTTGTCCCATGTTGACGAGGGACGTCTCGACGGAAGTGACCTGATGTTTGACACGCTGGAGCAGGCTCTCTGGCACAAAGACGGTTCGAGCCTTGACGGAATCACGTCTGAGAAGGCTGGTTGAGCAGCGAGGACATATGGGATACCCCAGGCTATTGATGGAGCAAACTGGACCAGCGATTTGATTTATGATTATGATAACGGCAGGGTGCTTGGATATGGAAGGACTGTTCTAACGATACTGAGGTAGTTAGATTTTTATCCTAAGGTGTCTTGTCATGCCTCGTACGTGGTTTATGAGATTTGAGCATACTGAGCTTTCGCAATCATCAAAGCGACCACATTCAACACGTTTCATTCATTTTGATCCATAACGAGCCCTCTATATGTACCCCGATATTCGACTGATATGTAATATGTTGGACTTGCCCCTTTGGACCCGTAGAGAAGCATCGGTCCTAAGATCCGCGGGATGAGCCTCTCTCGTTCATGATGCCCTCCTCACCATCAGATCTCACATGCTTTTCGATTTTGCCAACGATTCCGGTTCCGCGGAAAGAGATGGCTACCAAGGCCATGCTGAAAACACCTAGACCGAAATTGAACCAATTCCCCGCTCGCAGCCCGGCTAGAGAAGCGGGCTCCCAAGCTTCGATGCCACCAGACTGTTCCACTGGAAGCCCTCGTTGACTCGCCATGACCCCTGTTTGGATAGCCGTCGTGATTGCCAAGCCGATTGATCTCCCAATCTGGCCCATCGCATTGATTAGCGCTCCCCCCATGGCTTGGTCCGCCTGTGGGAGCGACTTGGAAGTAAAAAGGGTCAGGCATGGCCAAGCGATGTCAGCGCCTATCACGCTTAGTATCATAGCGGGGAATCCGAAAGCGAAGTACGACGTGTCGGGCGGTATCGGGATCGAGAACAGCAGGCACGACATAGATGCCGTGAAATTTCCGAACAGGAGCAACATCCACGTAGGTAACCGCGACACGAGGTGGCTCATGATGAACGCAACGATAAACCCGGTCGCGCCCGTCGGGATGAAACGCAGTGTTGTCTGTAGGGCGCTCAGGCCCTGGAAATCCTGCCAGAAGAAGGTGGCCAAGACGATAAAGTCGTTGAAGTATCCGAAGAAGGTCCCCATGATAACTAAAGCGGTGCTGAAACGGCGGTTCTTAAACATAGAAACCTTCATAAGCGGAGCGCGCGTCGTATGTCTCTCTTGATACCACTGCCACGCTACGAATATGCCAAAGAGCAACACCGCAATGACAATCAACATGTAGATCCAGACCGTGCTCCAGCCGACAACATTACCCTGCGTCAGCGCGAACATGAAAGCTAGGAGGCCCGCTGTGACTAGGAAACCCCCGATCCAGTCTATGTCCTTCAGTAGGGAGGCGGTGCTCTTCTTCGAACTCACCGCACCGGGTGGTGGAGGCGGGATGCAGAAGATCCCGGCGGTCGTCACTGCTATCGCGAGGCCGCCGGTGGCGCCGAACACCCACCTCCAGTTAGCGTACGATGCGATGATACCCGCGATCAGGTTGCCAAAAACGGAACCTAGGGGTGCACCTGCCGCTGTACCGTATTAGCTGACCGAACCTAACCTCTCGTCCGGATCACGCAGGGCTTACCATAGGCACTAAAGGCATAGTTTTTGGCCTTTCCTGGGGGGAATGTGGTTCCCAAGATACCGATCGCCGTCGGCACGTTGGCCGCAGCGCCCTTCTACTTGTCAGTGGAGCTGTATTGGCGAGTTACAGGGCTACCTACGATTCCCTGCAACCCACGGAATAAATCGAAGGCTATCTCGTTTGGCAGAAAGGGGTTCGCGATCATCGCCACCGCAACGAAGGCACTGCCCGATATGAAAATGGTGCGTTTGCCAAGGATATCAGCTATTCGTCCCCAGAGCAGAAGCAGGCATCCTTTGTCACGCGAGTTAGCAATTGCTAAAGCATTCTATGGGAGTCTAGGGACACAGCCCATGCAGTGCGCAGGCTTCAGTAGGCCCTTTAGGGGAAGGCGATTATCCATCAGTCCTGGTGTACTTGTCTGTCCTCTGGGCGGCTGGCGGGGCACTGGCCCCACCGAGGCGTCAAGGACTTCAAAGGGGTTTTTGAAATCAAGTACGTCATTCGCGACCAACGCTAGAGCACATGAAATATGCTGGCTGAAGGGGTTGTGAATGAGAATCGCAGTGCAGGTGCCGGCTTGAGATCGCGAGAGGAACTCACCGAACGTAAGCGCATAACCCGAGACGACCCATTGTAGCCTGCTCTCCGGGATGCCGAGATCCTCCCCGATCTGGGGTAAGATGATGACTACCGACTGAATCGAAAGAGTCTGCCTAGCCTTTAGCCTGTTTCCGTCTCATATGTGAGGATTGCACGGACGTTCAAGAAGCTCGCTCCTGTCACGGTCGCAACGAGCGCGATGGCTCTGGTCTTCGACAAGGACAGACCTGGTTTGAAGTCGTCGGTCTCTTCCGCGCCTGTCCCGGAGGCGGCTGATTCTGGCGGCGCGTTGTCCTCGACGGTTTCGTCATCTTGGCGGCGTGCTTCTGTCTTCTCTTCGGGCAGAGCACTTGGTGTGCTCCGGTTGTGTTCGACCATGCCCATTTTCGACACCGTCAACACCTGACTTTTTACGTCGTTAGCGTTACGACTGAATGGTTGGACCTCCAAATGGGAGGCACTATCAAAATAGCCGAAGGTGCATTCCAAACGGTCTGGGCCGGCAGTGGTTTAAGACACACGGCACTGAGGTCGGTTCTCCGAAAGCGCACCAAACCCCAGCGTCCCCGCCGAATCGGTTCTGGCTGCCCTTGCGTGTACGTCGCGCATGATTGCCCGGACCAGAGGTTCCGTAGTTTTGTTCTGTCATTTTATGTCGAGAAGATAGACGTCATACCTTCCTACGCTGATCGTTTTCGGTAATTTTTTCCGTGCCTGTTCAATAGATCTTGGCGGCAAATGGCGACCCCGTTCGGCTCCTGTTGACGCTATGCCGAACCGCCTCTCCATTTTTCGTTTTCCATCCTAACAGACAGCAGGAAGTCCCAATGCTTGCCGTACGGCTACTACATTTGCAAGGATAGAAATATGCCATACAGAACATTTGCAAAAGGCAGCTCAATGTTCTTGTGAGTTTAAAGGGAGTTTCACCTGTAATTTACACAACTTTATATGGCTTGGAACCTTTCATGTTGTTATGCAGGGGTTGCAAAATTATTTTAAGTGAAATCTTGGCAAAGCGCCTCAATTGGTAAACAGCGGGTGAATAATTGCCCTGTCATCGTCAAAGATGCTTCAGACCGTCATCGGCTGCAGTAAATGTTCAGCTTTGGACTGGCGAATCGATATACGGAATTCTGCTGCAGAAGGTATGCAGGAATGGAAACTGGCGATATATAACATGGTGTTGCGTTGCGGAAGTGCAGCAGCGATGGAGGCGTTGTGGGCCATGAGGCTATGGGGCCTTGTTGAACGAAGCGGGCGCCTGATTTACCATGCTAGGCCCAAAGCCAGACCGTGTCTCGTTACCTGAGGCGTGAGTACATCCTTTTCGGGAGAAGATCTGCTAGTACCCTCCTTGCGGTCAACACAATTACCTCAAAGAGATGTACATGGGGTTAGAATAAGCTACCGGCGCGAAATGCTTAGTTCAAGACGATAAATCCATCACTCCTCAATTCCCCAATTCCCCGGACGAGCTTCTCCTTGATCGCTTTGCTTATCGCTCTTTAGTTGGATAGTTTTACCAGGAAAGGTTCCCGAAGCGCTTCCGTTGTCAATACGGCTCCTCGACTTGAAAGGTTATAATGTCTTCAGGATATGCAATCTCTGCCCCTTATATAACTTTATCTTCTACAATCTCGGGCTCACTTCTAGGATTCTGCAGCGTTGCTAATCGGCAGGTCTTCTTGGATCCTGTGTTGTGCTCGGCCGTCCTCCTGCTATAACTCGTCTCGGACTCACTCATATGAAACTTCGAGATGTTGCACGCATCTTCCCGAGAGAGTGCGATGTGTTATCGATCGGGTAGTTGATCCACGTGGCGCCTAACAGGCGTGTGCGGTCCCCTCTTCAGGGCCTCTAGGGGGCGGTCGTGTAAGCGATTATACTCAAGTCTTTTAGTTAACTTGGCTAGTTCAAGGTGTGAACTGAAGGCCGCTGCTTTAACAGAATTCCCAGGCGGGCTACTCTACTATCGAGCAGGGAGAATTACGCCCCCTTTATCACCCTCCCCCTTAGAGTTCTGGTCCGCATCCGCATTATGATTGGCCCAACAGCGAGCAACTTTCTTCGTTTCCCTTATTTCGAACCCGTCCTCATTCGAGAAACGTTTCGTTTTGTTGAGATCAGTTCGTTCGTATATACCCCTATTTTATATGAACGAAGGGCCACGCCGAAATCCCCATGTTACCAGCCAGGAACTGCCTCCAAGCCATTCTGAATTCCTAGGCTACGGCTGCACAAAGACCAAATGGATCCCTTGGAGGTGATAATGGCATAGATTTCCTAGGGGCAGATTTATGAGTAGACCCGGCTAGCTACAATATCTGTCATTTCAGGCTACATCTAGTAGGGCCTGATGGCCAATTCCGGCGCCTCCGTCGCGAGTAAATTCTGGACAACCTCGAGGGCACTTAGCTCAGTGCCGAAATCCGTTTGGCCGTCAAAACCGCCAGTAGTCCACCTCATACCACAGGTCGAATTGCCGTGTCCGCTGCAGCTTGCGGCGGCCCCCCGCGCGCTTGTTTCCAGTAGGCCTAGGACATGTTCCCTAACGCTCGGGACAAGAACGGCGGTCTTCCCTAGCCAACGAGATAAACTGGCCTTGAAGCTGGTTTGGTCCGTCGAGCATGCTCCGGCCTCCTCGCACTTCTGCTCGTACATTATCCTCTGATCTGAGGTGAAGAACGTGCTGGTTGCAGTTTCGACGAACTCCTTTACGCGTGACTCCCAGAGGGGTCCACCTTTCGTGTACGCGTACATGTTCGCTGCGCCATGGAGGTATGCAGCAATGTTATAAGACCATTCGTCACGGTTGACTCCCGTGCAGTTGTCGCCGTTGTTGTCCGAAGTGCCGTCGAAGACGTGGAAGTCGTCGCTGACGAGGCCAACGCGTGTAGACCAATCCCAGATCTTGTCAGCCCACCTGGCATAGGTCTGGTTACCGGTATACCTCGCCAGCCTGGCAGAGATCTGAAAGAACCCGCCGTTGGTCACAGCATTCTTGTAGTAAAAGCCAGGATGTCCGGTATTCCACTGCCACTTCAACCCCCCGCCGCACGTGTCGATAGCTTCGTTCCAGCGCTCGACGAAGCCCTCCCAAGCGTTCACACTGATCGCGAGCCAGGAGTTAGCGCAGTCGTCGGCACGTTCACCTCCCGCTCCCCCACAAGGCAGAGGCTCGAAACCATATTCCAGTGCTGAAAGCGCGGCGTACACCCAGTACATCTGGTCATCGTTGGCTTCATGGTTGGCCTGTTCGGGCGGAATGAAGTCATAATTAGGACCGACGTTCCGTGAAAGCGCTGAAAGGATATCTGCCTGATACGTCGTGTCGTTGGTGTAGACGGTGTACTCAAGCAAGCCGGTCCAGCCGGAGCCCGACAGCCACCAAAACCAGGGTTCTGGCTGGTTGAATTGACCGGCGGTCGAGTCCGGGTTGTGATAGACGTAGAGGCCTTTCGCGATGGTGCTGGCCGCCTCCTTGACAGAAGCCTCGTCATTGACGTCTAGTTGCAGCGCAGCGGCAGCAGTGGCGAGCGCCACAAACGTAAGGATATTGCGATGTCCTCTCATCTTCCTCGTGACTTAGTCGCGGGCGACTCTAACAGCTCGGTGCACAACAGCGCCTGCTGACGGAGCGATGTCCATCTCGAGATATTGACCGGGGGAGAAGTGGACTATAAACGATTGTTGCCCGCCCCATCCGAGGTCCTAGGAGGCCCCCAAAGTGTCGGATCCTGTGGGCTTGCACTTAGCCCCTCCCCTGCATCTTGCAGCTGCCGTGGAGGGCAGTAAGCAAGTCAGAGGCAGCTGAATGCAAGCACTCCGGAGTACTCGGCGGCCAGTGATTTCCGGCTTCTCCATTTGTTAAGACGACATGGCCCGAACTGGGTGCCTTCTTCAGCGCTTGATGGTAACATTCTGACCCCAAACTAACCCTTTAAGGAAGGCCACTTGCTCGTACTGCGTAAGATGTACTTCGTACGACTCGCTCACTCACACCTGAAACGGACCTTCAATTTGAGCCAAGGCTGCTAAATTAATGGTCATTCTCTGCCCCGGATCTCGAGACCATTAAGGCTTTTGGTGATTGGGGCAAGAAGCCCCATGTGGACCGTCATATCTGTGCCGGTCTTGACTGCATAGCCTTCGTATTTGAACCGGGCTGGAAACTACAAGCGATTAGGATCGACGTTGAGGCTTAGCGCATAACATGGGAAGCTTAATATAGACATTGAGCTTCGAAGAAACCGAAATGATATACAGGAGTTACTAGCTGAACAACCGGAATGGGTTAGGTTTACATTGCGGTTCACCTCATCTACTAAGCAATACAGTTCAGCGAAGACAGACGAACGAAGAGTACCACTATCCTGATCTTAAAACCAAAGAAATATCCGAGGTAGCAATACTAGACACCGATCATCGTGTTGCTCGTGCAGACGGGGTTCAGGGTCCAGAGCCTAGCGACGGACTCAGTGGATCATCCACCGTGGATGATTTGGACTGTCCCAATCAAGAGAGGAAGTACCGATATCCTTGGCGGGTCGGTGCAGTTGGTCCGCGATACTATAATCGTTAGCCAAAGTGAAAGTACGAAGTACACTACCTTGATGAACGCATCAACTATCTCTTGAGAACACTGAACGATTATCCAAATTTTAAATGAGAAGCTTACTGGGTATCTAGATTGGCTGGTGAGCGTTTACTTAAGGGTTACAGTAGCTGGCACTAAGGTGACCACACATTTCGTCCGAATAGCGGAGCAGCCCGGCGATTTTATGTGTATCATTAACTACTGAAATAATGAAAATTTTTTCATAGGCCTTTGATGAAAAGCATCTTGGCGCAGCGGAAGCGCGCCGGGCTCATAACCCGGAGGTCTCTGGATCGAAACCAGAAGATGCTAGGCTATGTATTTTTTTGGGGCGATTATTGTTTGAATCGCCTATTTTACCCTCTTCATAGTCTCTGGCGTATATCTATCCTGTGTAGTTTGTTCTTCGGTTCCTTTTTAACTCAACTATTGATTTATTTATGTATTCCTTTTTGTGTTTGTCTATATACTCTTTCGTCTTCTTAATAATTGCTTTTTTATCTTATGATTCATCCCTCTTCCAGACATTTTTAGCCCTAGCAGCGCTACATGATGGTTAGTGAACAACCACCCCTTTAACCTAGTAGCATCAAATCACGTGGTATATCCCCACTAATCTGCGCTACGCCTTAGTACAATTTAATGGAGGACTTATCCTACTGGGCACGCCAACATTTTCCTCTACCAGCTCAAGCTTCCAACCATGTGTGGCATCCACGTGTTAATATCGTATGCCAATTTGGGCTCGCTGCCTCCGTTACCTGAAGATCTGAGACGATCTCTTTCGAACCGTGGTCCGGATTACTTTGGACAGATCCATCGTGACATTTTGAGAGAAGATGGCGGGACCATTCTCTTTGACCTGATATTCACGTCCACGGTTTTAGCCTTGCGAGGCGACCTTGTTGCTAAGCAACCTCTGGAAGACCTCGAATCGGGCTCCGTATTATGTTGGAATGGCGAAGCTTGGAGATTAGAAGGCCACCGAGTTGATGATAATGATGGGGAGGCGATTCTGGCCAGGCTCCGAGTCCCAGAAGGTACCACCGCTGACGCCAGGGAAACCTACGTCTTGAACATCCTGCGCAGTATCGAGGGGCCCTTCGCGTTTTTATATTATGATGCCGCTGCCAAACGCATTTACTATGGTCGAGATCGTCTCGGCCGGCGGTCCCTTCTCTGTAATTTGGCTGACGATAACCGGTCAATCTCGTTCTCAAGCGTTGCCGGCGTACCAATGTCTAACTGGAAAGAGGTCGCAGCAGATGGCATCTACTCCATGCGCCTGGATAGCGCGGCAGATGCTGTGGAATCACTGGACGTAACTACCCGTATCATCAGACACGACTGGGTTCGCTCCGTCGAAGCTGACATGGTAAGTAGGGGCCCAAGGTCGTTCACGTCCGACCATGAGCTACATTCACTATAAGCTTATCCGCCCAGGTTTCAAGTATCGGTCCTTTCAACACGACTGTGCCGGATTCAAACGTGACTCTCGGCTTCGACACCCCTTCCGTGGGGCTTTTGCGACAGTGGCTCTCTGAGTCTCTCATGTTACGCATCCTCAACGTCCCTGAACCACCGGGTTTGACAGCTGGCCTTGACATCCGTATCGCTGTCCTTTTCTCGGGAGGTCTCGATTGCACCGTAATCGCGCGACTGGCCCACGAACTCCTTCCGCCGGCACAGGGGATTGACCTCATTAATGTTGCATTTGAAAACCCGCGACAGGTCGCGCTCATCGCTAAACAGCTTAACCCGCCCGAAGGAGGTGTCTACGAGGCGTGTCCCGACAGAATAACAGGGCGAAAGGCTTTTGCTGAACTAAAGGCCGCTTGCCCAGGCCGACGCCTTCGTTTCATTGCGGTAATGATGATATATAGCAGCTACCCGACGTTGCGCGCTTAGCTGACTCCCTGCACAGGTTAATGTTCCGTTTGACGAGGCCATGAGCCATAAGTCCAAAGTCGTTTCACTCATATACCCCCATAATACTGAAATGGACCTCTCTATTGCATTTGCATTTTATTTTGCCGCAAGAGGAATGGGAGAGAGTTATGTTGATGAGAGCGAATGGAACCCCTCTCCGGCCAAGGTCATGACTCCGGCGCGGGTTTTGCTGTCTGGTCTCGGTGCGGATGAACTTTTCGGTGGCTATGCGCGTCACGAGGCGGCATTCCGGAGAGAAGGCTACCGCGGTCTCATCGATGAACTGAAACTGGACGTGACTCGTATCGGTCAGAGAAATCTAGGTCGAGACGACCGGGTCATGGCTCACTGGGGCAAAGAGGTGCGCTTTCCTTACCTTGATGAGCAACTCGTACGATGCGCCATCAGCTGCCCCGTATGGCAAAAGTGCGACTTCCAGAACCAAACCCATCCGGCCACAATAGATCCGGCCAAGCGCGTACTGAGGCTTCTCGCCGACGAGCTCGGCTTGCCGCTGGCAGCACGCGAGAAGAAGAGAGCAGTAAGTTGCTCGACGTGTCATGGTAACAAGCAACTGACGTTTCTAGATCCAATTTGGCTCGAGGACTGCCAAAATGGAGAGCGCTACGGGCAAACTTCGAGGAACCGCCACGCTCATCTAAACTGACCCTGCGAATACTGATTTGGCCAGCAGATATCCATGGAGCGGCAGTGATGATGCAACAGATACTTCCGAGTTCGTGTGACCTCATAACCAGTGCGGACACCCTGATTGTGCGTTTCGGCATCAGCAGTAACCCTTCAGGCGCAGAAGCTTGGGCATGGCACGGACAATGACGTCGTAAAGGCAAGTCTGAGCCGTCTGAAATTGAGATAGTGCGACTCCTTTCAAGGGGCGCTCATACTGGTGGCTGCTTATAGGAGTAAGTATTCCAAGGCACGTCGTCACCCTAGAATAGTGAAGGATCTCGTCCGTAATTGCTCTTCACAGAGCTAGCTCGCCTGCACACTTGATTCCATCCGACTATTCTATGCACCTAGGATGTGTCCAATGCCTTACCTTCAGGTACTTCGCCAGCGATTTTCTTGTGCCTATCTAGGGGGATCCCATGCAGAGGTAGAGGTGGTCGAGAACCTACCAGACTGGAACCCATGGAGGCCTTCAACCTCAACTAAAACACTTAACATCATACTACCTATCCTGAGTAAGCATGTCACTAGTGCTATATGAGCCTTGTCGCCCACTACCGTTCCCTAAAGTGGAGTCATCTTACCCCTATTCCGTCCCCTCTTCCAACCTATTGAGCTCCCACACGATATGATTTGGTCGTATTGCAGATCGGAGGCGGCGAGGAGTCCTATAGCCTGTTATTTGAATACCAAGTCTAATTCGGCGGAGCATGTGGAAAGATTTACCACGTAGGACCGCTGAGAATGTTTTTGCTGGGTTCGGAGATCACAGTGTTGCGAAAGTCCAGAGAGCTTCAGTGGGGTTGGCGACTGGTCTGGAAGCAATTAATGATGATAATATGGGATCAATAGACCTACCTATCCCCTGGATGCACGACACTGGAGCTACGCTTGGGCAACGGGCAACCTTCTGATATCCGAGCACGCCTCCCTTACTTCGTGTTTCCAAAGCGCTGCACGGTAATTCGGCGACTTACTTACTTACCTTTCAGGCATTGGTTATGACAAATTCCCATCTACTCTGGCACACCTCTTTCTGAAATAAGGGAGACTCTCTTAATGCCCAAGTTTCCCACGCAGCCTTCATCGGCTCCACCACACGACCCTCGAAAATTGCGCACTTCCATCTCCTTGCACACGACCCATCATGTTCAAGGATTTCAAGCCGAGCCACATTCTCGGCTCTCTGCTCCGCCTCCGCAATGGACTTCGGCGACCTGTGGCCGCTGCTCGGAAGCCCGCGATCCGCGCCATTCTCGAATTCGGCTTCCCCGGCCCGCAACGCTGATGTCCCCAAAACTACCCCATACTGACCATCAGCTATGCTCGGAGCACTCTTCTCGGCGCGCTCATGTTCTTCTTCTATTACCAGCGAAAATGGGACGTGCTCGACACTTTCATGGTGGTTGTGGGGGGTTATCTCGCCGTCCTCGAGCCGTTCGTCCTGTGGAGCGGAGGCAACGCCTCCTGGTCCGTCCTCCGCATCTTCAGTACCTCCATGATTGCTGCCCTCGGCATTTTCGGGTGACTGCTGGCTGATTTCTTTCGCCTATAACCAATCCTGATGTGGTCGGCATAAGCTGTTGCCGAATGGTTTAAGAAGGGAAGGGAGGAATGAAAAGTAAGGCACCTAACGTTGCGGTCAGGATTATAAGGAGCCAGCTGGAGATTCTGGAAAGCTTTGAGCCTAGGGGGTTGCTAAACATCCTCATTCGTTCTGTTTCAACCCTCAACAGGCGCGAGTTCGTGAGTAAATGTGGATGTAAATGACTGTTAAGCGATCCAAAGCGCCGGCCACTAAGAGGAAGGCCCTGGATAGGACAGGCAGTCGCGAGCGTGGGGGTATTAATGGACTCAAGGTTCAGGATAGGTAAGTACTTGCCCATCAAGAACACTATGCTTGATTGTAGTCTTGCACCCGTTAAGACTCGGAATATAGGAGACTGGCTCCTCTACGCCTACCAAAGCTATAGGCCCAACAATGGATGTGTATTCAACCGCAGGCGCTAGTTAATTACTTGCCTGGATAACGACTAGTTTCATAGACGTAATTTCTCAACGCCACAAGTCAATGCCGGCTTCAGGTGCCCGGCAGCGCAATCTGCGTCTGTCTTAGCAGCGACTCGACCAAGCATTGGGTTTAACGTAGGTCTACAAGTGAGAGTAACAAGGTCATCAAGGGTCTCGCCAATACCTGCCCGTGTCGCGGCTGCCCACCCCGGGAGGCAACCGACTGCCTCGCGAAGGTAGGCAAGAGCGCCAACCAACACAAGCGATCCGGCAGCATCTTTGCAGTCGGAGTCAACTAGGTCCTGACCGACGGTATTTTCTGTTGCCTCCTGACGTGACTGGAGCCTTATTCAGCTCGTAGTTCACCCCGCGACGCCATAGGCGCTTGCTTTAACGATGTCGCGGTCCCTTCTTCACAACAAAATGCATGACCGCCCTTCTGAAAAGATCACAGGAATTAGGAGCATGAATGTCTGACAATGATATGAAGTCCGCATGGATTCCATCCTCACTCTCTTCCACTTCCCTCTTCAATCTTCATCTCCCACAATGCCAAGGCGATACCTACCCACAAACGACATGCACAACCTCTCATTCTCCCGTCTCTGATTCCTTCCCCTCTTCAGTTCAAACCTGAAGACCCTATCATCCTCTTCCCCATTCTATCTAGACTCTTGTCCCTGTCTCAATGATGCTACTGTTGTGACTTCAGACCGGCCTGATCCCATAGACCGGACACCTCCAGTGTTGTCGGTGATCCTGTGCGCTTCATCATAAGTCTCTCTCTACCGTGTGTACTCAAATTCCTTTACGACTGAACCCTGCCTGCTGGAACCACCCAAGCGAAGCCACGACTGACTTATCGCTGCCGTCAACGCCACCAAAGGAGTTCGCAATAATTATCCCTCGTCTATAATGTCTCCGGACAAATCGTTAGTTGTATATTTAACAGTGCTTCTCTGAGCATACGTAAGTCGTCAGCCCTTGCTCGACGCAAAACAGGAAAAGCCCAGTTTTTATAGTTGTCTCCTCGTTGCACGGACCTCCGTTTTGGCTTTGGCCCCTCCGACACGGCTACCAGTATCGACTACCTACCCAGGTTACTCATGGACTACTTTCATCACCGGGTAAAGACCGTTGGTGCTTGGTGACTGGGTGGCTAGGCTCTTGTGATGTCGGATGATCCGTGCGTTGGTTCATTATCAATTGTTGGCTACTGTAGAACGAGAACAGCATTGGTAAACAGAGTTTGCGCAAACAGGGTGTAGGCCACTAGGAGCAATGCAAAGTGACTTAGAAGAGTTAAGACGTTGATTTCGAGATCTCAGTTCGACATTGTGATATTTACGTGCTCTAAGCGAGGGTGCTTTAGTGCCCAATCTTAAGTCGTCCTTCAGATACATGGATCGAGGCCAAGTGACAGAGTATTAGCGCTGAGGCTGCAGCCGTCTTCTCTCTTACGCCTGTGTAAGTAGATGTATGCAGAGCATGATTAAGCTAGTTAACTGCGTGAATTGCCCTACACGTAGGTTCAAGAGCCGTAACCCGATGTACATATATACATACATGTAGTTGCCCACTTTAAGACGTTTCAACGCGAAATGGCTCCACGGAGTTGAAGGTATATAGTATGTCAATTGACTAATTTATACCTTAAGTGGAGGATTTGAAACCTCCTATAACAAGGGGTCTGAATTGTCGCAGAAAAGGGGGAGCCGTGATAGCCGCCAAGGCTCGAAGCCAGGCAAGCGCCCTGGAATAACCTTATTCTGAGGATCCACACGATATAAAGGGCTTGCCACAGCTCCCTAGAGCCTAAATCTAGCTAGACAATCATTACTTTCCGCACTTTATATCGATCTTTCTTTTGATCAGCTTAACTATGACGTGAATTAAATAGGGAGAACTGTTGCATGATAGCAAGGGTGTTTCGAAGGGCAGCGTAACGCTGTAGAGTTGGGATGAGGGTTTGGATAGAGGCTAGAATAGGGGTAAGAATAGGGGCAACTAGACAAACGACATCTCTGTGTACTAGAGTTTTGCGATCGCAAGATCTCTTCTAGTTTAGTAGCCCAATGAATAATCTGACGGGCATTCAGCTTATCTTTGCCACGTGGACTTTAGCGTGTCGTCGATGCAAAAGTAACTCTTGGGATTTTGTATCCTCCACTTACATTCCGTCATCTGTCTTGGCTACCAAAATCCGCGTCCCTGATCTCCTAGATACGCAGTATTCATTTCGTTGGCATGGACGTCGCCCGGTAGCCGAATTCGTCATGGCCATCTGGTGGCTTGCAGTGACATCGTAAGAAAATGACTCGGCCTGCTACGACCCTCGAAGGTACTGTATAAGTCGCTTAATTGAGCGTTTTATTGGGTGATTGCCACCGTGCTGTTCGGCTTCGATTTCCTTCAGCCACTACTGCACAATCACGCGTCTACTGGATTCCACGTTCACGCCCATGAATTGGAATCCCTCATCAAATACACAAAAGCCTCGGCTACCTCCTCAGAGGCACCCACTCTCCCAGACAGTGCCGTCTTCGCCAAGTACTCCCTGGTACGCTTGCGGTCCTCCGCCATCTCCCCCCCCCCAACTCCGTCTCGGCCGCGCCCGGATTCACGGCGTTGACCTGAGGGGCGCCATGTCCAGCGCCAGGCCTCGGACCAGGCCTTCCAGCCCGCCGGAGAGGGCCGCCGCGGCCGGCGATTCCTTGATGGGCTTCCGGGAGCCCCTGCTGCCGCAGAACACGAGTCTCGAGGCGTAGCTCGGCTTCAGGAGCCGCGGGGCGAGCTCCGCGGTCAGCGCCCGGGCCACGAGGTACAGCTGTGCCAGCTCCAAGAGTTGTCCCTGTCGGTCTCAGCAATCGACTGCGAGGACGTGCTGCTGGCGGTCACCACGATGTGGTCGAGCGTGCCGTCGCCAGTGACATCTGGGAGGAGCTTCTCCAGGCGCCTCCGTGTCCGTGGCGGACAGGTCCACGGTGAAGCCCTGCACATGCGCATCAGGAATGCCGGACTCGGACTTGATCCTTACGATGACGTCGGCCACGCGGCTTGGGTTGGAAGACGCGATTAACACACGGACGCCCTGCTGGAGGCCAGTTTCGTGACGGCGGCGCCAATACCTGACGAACCACCGATAACCAGGATAAGTTTAGGCTTGTGTGGTCGGAGTGAGCACTGAGCGGTTGAAAAGGGGGCTAACGTAGCAAGCGTAGGATGAAGCTGACTTATGTATATCTCAGGAAGGGATGGGACTGTATCTGTAATCTTCCGGCACCGAATTGAATTCCAACAATGTCCACGGGTGTATACTGGACAGTTGACAACCATTCTCATGGAATATATACGATGGTGAATGGATTTGTCTCGTGCTGGGCTACGAAATAGATGCCGAAGGCATCAGCAAATTGCATGTGGTATACAATGGGCCTGATTACAAAGCAAGCTGTGCCACTCTTCAGTGTCGGGGCCGAGATGAGCGGTCACCCCGGGGGCTAGTCTCTGATACAGGCCGATATACAGACCCGGGACCGAACTAGCGGCATGTGGGCCCCCTATAGGGGCACTTGACTTCCGGCCTTGATGTCTCCCTATATAGTCGTTTTGGCTTGGAAGCGATCTTGGACTAGTCGTATCGCTATTGCATCGATTAGATAAGGTATACTACTTTATCCATTCATCGTCCTGCACTCAGCATAACTGGCCTAGGCTCCCCATGATTCAGCCGTCTGCTCTGTTTATCGACATAGCCTAAGAGCGGCCGTTGGATAAATCTCACTTAGGGCGCCAAGTCGTATATCGGCGGGTGACTCGTACTAGATCCAAAAGAACACCGTTTTATAAGGCTTTAGCTAGGGAATAATCAACGGATCGACGACAAGAGGTACATCAAAAGTGTTGGCCATTCGTTAGCCAGTGCACTCCTAGGAATATACCTCTAACTGCATGCAAATTCAATGTCCTAGAAATGCATACTCTAAGTAGCAATCAATCGCCAATGTAGAACTTGGCGCCCTAAGTGAGATTTATCGAACGGCCGCCCTTAGGCTAAGTGGAGTACAGTGTATAAATCATCTGGAGCTAGCACTCTATGATTGGTTGTTGGCCGAAAATTACCAAGAGAGGTATTGCCTAATCGAACATCATTTGTTGTATTGTTGTCAGAACCGCAAAGAAGTCCGTATTTGCGCGTCATGAAGGGCGCTTCTGATTAGGTGAATGGCTTAGTAACGTAGGAAAGCGTGCAAAAGACGTCGGTACCGACCGACGCCGTACAAAACCCAGCTAGTAACAGTGAGTAGTTCGCATTACCCGCATTCAAGAATTGCAGGATAGTGCTCAGCCGTGCATATTGACGATATAACCTACTTAGATCCATGACATGCTTGTAGCTATCCTATTCTTTGTTGCAGGTTCAGTTGGAGAGGCACCGCCACAACGGTAATCCCTGGCATCCCGGATGAATTCAAGCTATCACATCTTATTTGATGATATCGGAAAACACACCTTTCCTTGTCGAGAGGACTTCACTATCAATTCGAGTAATGTCAATGCATTCATCAGGCGTTCGAGCGGACGCGTTGGTTGGATCTCCCTTGTCTAGTTGCAGCACCGCGAAATAACTCCCGTCATTACTGTTATCCCGGGCGTCCGTCGGCGGATGATTGAGTGCTTCTCGATATTTTACTTCTTAGTTCCCAGTGTAAAAACATGAATTTCCTGACGAGAGTTCCGAAGTCCGGAGCTCCTACATGATTCCGTACAATCACTACCCCCTCGTCCCATTATGTAGATAACATTGGCCACTTTCAAATGTTTCGGCATTGCGACTGTCTGTGCTACTCCACCCTCGAGAATCAAGTTGCAGAGCCCGATAAGTTATAGCGTAATTTCTGAACGGCATCAACAGTCTTCTATAAATAAACATCTTGGCCGGATCGAGCTTGGCGGCTTCCTTGTGGGGAAACCAAGCGCGCTTCAGCCTTACGAAGCGATCATTGGATGCTTGGCAGCTATTCCCATGTCCTAGCTTAATACTCGACGCGAGGGGCGTTTCCAAATGATCATGTAACACTCGGGCTCTTCTTTATGTCATTATCATCAATATTCGAAACCAGGTTGGCATGACGGCTCTCTAGATGGCTCCAAATGGATAAAAGTAGGAGCAGCTAGAGAATCTGCTTACTGAGCATTCAGGTGCCCTCTCTACCCATGTATATGTTCCATTCACTTTAAGTTAATGCGTACTACCATTAACGGAAGTTACTCAGTCCCGCAACTCAATACATTTTGATGAGTCATTCGCCTTAAGCACTCGCTATTATTTACCCTTGGTGATAAGCTGGACGTTAATATTGCTAACATCCTTTCTACGAAGCCCCTGAATCCTAACATATCCTTAGTGTATATATGTGATCATAAAGTTACAGTCTCACGTAAATCAGATCGAATATTAACCCGGCTTCCCTCGGCCGTAACGTACTCATGGCCACCCTGGCTCTTGTGACACCCTAGAAGGCTGCCTAAGCTCGGCGCCTTCTGTGGTCTTATAAGATTCGTAACTTGCATAAAATGAGTTTAAAATTCTCTATTCCGCCTCATCGTTGTCATTAATACTAGCTGTCGTGCCTTCTCCAGATCGGGCATTCTTGTCAGATTGCTCTCTTGGTTTTGCTTGTCAGCAAAGCAGCCTCTTGTACAAGACTGCACGTATACTTACTCGGGCTCGGTGTCTACTAAGTACCCTTCGTGGAACCTTACAGTATGCTTCAAAGCCGCACTACTCTGTACCCTCTACCAGTGTCTGGCGGCGTCGTTCCTTGGAAAGGCCACTCATGTGCGTCCGGGAAAGCAGGCACCAAGGTAATACCCCGCCAATATAAGGTTGGCAGGCTCTCTTGGGCACTGGCATGGCATTGACTTTGAACGACTTACCGGAGATGGGATAACGGACTCAGTTAACCTTTGATTTTGGCCGGCCGCTAACGGAGTAATTCCGAGAGTAAGTAACTGATACATATCGAAGCACAGCATCTTTTCAAATAAGGACCGACATAGTTACCACGATATACCCTTTCCCCTGTTAAACATCCCAGCGCGCTGATTTAGGCGCTATGTTTCTGAAAGCTAATTCTGACGTGACTGTCTCCAGCCTCGGGCTAACTTAATTTGACTTCCACGCATAACAATGAACTCGGAATCGAATACTGATTTCCTGTGCTTAACTAGCTATCCCCTTGTGACTGTTGGAATCTGGTTACTATTTGCAACAATGCTTCTAGGGGATACAGTCCTATCGTCTCCCTACAGAGGTTGGATGCGTCTTCCCGGCTCTCTACTCATTAACCAGAGCCCAGAGCAGAAAATGTGCAGAACAGGGAATCCTCCCGGTAGCTGGTACTATACATTATCCGAAGGAACTGCTGGATCTGATGCGGAAGTTAAGAAAAAGCTAGCACCGACGTCAAAAGGGGTAATTTGAGGCGGCTTCTGGGGAGAAAGATGCATATGTTGAGATGTAGTACGCCTGGATGCGGGAAAGGAATTGTTTCTGGCACGACATATGGCATGCAGAATGTTGTGAATGTCGATCCTGACCCCCAATATTCCTGCCTTGTTATAGGCGGCCCTTGTTTCAAGTGGCTGGAGACGCGGATCGTGTATATATTTGAGTCTCCCGGCCTACCACACAAGCTCGGGACGAAACCGTCACTTAAAGTCCCCGTCCTCGCACCACCTGCACTCCTCGTACAACTACGACTACGCCGGAACCTCCTACACTTAGCCGTACATCTTCAGGATGCAGGCCCGTTCGCTTTTGAGGACTCTGTTCCTCCATCTCTCGTTATTGTCGATTGCCTCCGCATATGTTCTCCCACCCCCTAGCTACGTTGATCTAAACACGTACCAGAACCTCCAGCTTCCACCTGATTGGGCCTTTCTGGGCTGCTACACCGATGAGGCCACGCCTAACCGTGCTTTGGAGGTCCTGGCCCCGATCTTGGGCTCCGATGTAACGGTTTTGGTATGCATCGACGAATGTATCAGTCAAGGCTTTTCGATTGCTGGTCTTGAGAACGGTTTTCAATGCTACTGCGGCAACGAGATCTTGGCTCCGAGCGTTCCGGCGGCTAGCGGATGTAACACACCCTGCGCGGGTGACGGGTCCCAGATGTGCGGAGGTCCCAATTTACTCAGCGTCTTCGCCAACCGAGCAGTCCCCCCCCCAGGCCCTCCCAATCGTTCCAGCACCACCAGCACCAGC
>QJNV01000567.1:0-25560 GCA_004155935.1 Monosporascus sp. GIB2
CCACCCCCCCCCCCCCCCCCCCACCCCTGGGCCCCTGTTATAAGTGCACGTGCTTGGCGGACAGGCCATCTCCTGTACTACAGTACGCAGGGGTATTCCATGTTAGTTTCTCCACTCGACCCAACATTTGCCTTAGGAAGTTAAGATGTCGAATCCCATAAAGATAAGGAAGTACATTATAAGTTTATCGTCGCTATAATAACATAATAACAGCATAAGGTAAGCCCCTTAGTGCAAGCTATTCGTGCCTATTTAACGCGAATTAAAAATACTGCTATAACAGTAATAGGCACAGCAGCAGACTAGATAATGTTACTTTCCATACATATTGTACGGGGATTAACATTTTGACCAATTCCAGTGTCTTGTACCCCCGGCGGAGAAACCTAGCGTTGCAGCCGCTTTCAACCTGTCAAGCACAAAATGGGCGGTCACAATGGCATCGAAACCTTGCTGTGCAGGGCGGCATCTCATGTCCTGAAAAGGGACGAATCTGAGATTAACGCAGAGAAATCTCTCGTCGAGCAAGGCGGCGATATGCTGTCAGGAGTCTTCTTCGCCGGGCAATGTAGGGAACTCGGTCTCCCCGTCGACATGGCCTATGTCTCGAACATGTCTATGCGTGATCTAGCACGGCAGCTGGTCGAAACTAACCCAGAGTTGCTGCGATCGAGTACCGCGACGGACCACAGATCTGTTTCTGTTCCCCACACACAGCTCCAGAGCCTGTACCGTATCTTCGGGTCGTCACAGGGCTTCACATTGGATGTTGAGGCTCCAATGTCCCTCACTGATGCTACTCAAATGTTGGAGAGGCTGGTGGAGAGACATCCAATTCTCGGAGCTTCCCTGGAGCCCGATCAAAAGGATTCCTATGTCTTGTCAGGCATCACACCTTCCCCCTCCGGAACCTTGGTGCCATATGAATCCGATGAGAAGGCCATCGCTCAGGTGAGAAAGCTGCAAGAGGAGGTTTCAACGTCAAGCCCACTTGTTCTCAGCGTTCTCTTCTTTGGAGAAAGATCCCGGATCAGGAAACTCGGTTTGGTGGCACACACTGCCGCTTTTGACGCTCACTCATGGCATATCCTTCTTCAAGATATCCAGGCATATCCAACCCGATCTCATGACTTGAGTACTGAGTCTCACACCTTCTCCGACTGGGTTGAGCGAGTGAATCAGGGAACGGGGAAGGAAATCGAATCTGCTGTCGCGACTGGACCCTCCGTGAATTCAGAGTCGCCGCCGAAAGACCCCTTCCCGCAAGCCGGAGTCGTCTCATCTTGCGTCTTCAGTTTGAGCTTGAAGTTGACGGAAGCACTTCATAGCGAGACATGCCACCGAACATTGCGTACAGAGATTCACGATGTGATATTCGCATCCTTGGCCTCCTCCTTCGGAGACCAATTACCCGGCCCAGCGAGACATGTCGAGATCAGGGATGGTCGGCCCCATGAGGAAGATGACGCGTGGGACAGTGTGATAGGATGCTTTGATGAGCTTGCTGAGATACCCTATCACTGCACTGGAGACATAGTCGATGCGTGCCGCAGCGCGAAAGATTCGAGACGGCGTTCATTCTTGAGCTCTGTCCACAATGTCTCTTATCACAACAATCTCATCTTTGACACAACTCGGCTCAGGGGGCGGAAGGGCGCCTCATCCAACAACGTAATGCAGTCGACTGACGAAGTGCCCGGGCGCCATGCTGCGGAGGTCGTCGCTCACTCAATAGGCGGGCTCTGCATGACCCCTTTTTGGATGGATACAAAATTGAGCTTCTTGGTCGTTTGCGGTACCGAGTTCGGAGGAGAAACAGATCTCAAGCGCAATTCTGAGAAGTTCGTCAGCCATCTACAAGACATTGTCGCAATATTGCCCAGCCGTCGACCTTTGCCCACCCTCTCCGATTTCCCACATGTATCACTAGACTACCCGTCTCTGGACCGCTTATTTGAGCAAAAGTTGCTTCAGATTGCTCAAGATCCTCTTGCAGACATTTACAACATCTACCCGTGCACGCCCATACAGGATAATATGCTCATGGGCAATTCCCTGGATAAAGGGGCATACATGTGTACCTTTACTGCCAGAGCCTCAACGTCAGGCGCTTTCGCATCCTTTGACGCTGCAAAATGGGCCACGGCATGGAGCAGAGTCGTCGAGAAGCACTCGTCCCTCAGGACTGTGTTTGTCGAGAGCGAAAGTCGCCTGGGGCACTTTGACCAAGTCGTGCTCAAGAAAGTGGCCCCGCGAATCGACATAATTTCAGGGGTTCTCGAGCCGGTAAAGGTTGAATTTCAACCGTTCGAGGTGCCGCACCATCTGACCATCACCCAGGAAGGCCCTGGACGGTGTCTCATCGTGCTAACTATCTCCCACGCCATCATCGATGGCCACTCTGCCGAAGTTCTTCTCAACGACCTGTGTGCCTCTGCTGTCGGACCTGGAGGCACCGGCGAGAAGGCATTCTCCTACTCTGAATACGCGCTCAGCGAGCATCAATCCAGAGAGACCCATGTGTCGGATTACTGGCAGAAGTATCTCTCGAAGACGCAGGCAACACTCCTTCCAGTCACACGAGAGAAGGCTGATTTTCACGACTTCGACACCATGTATTCCACCATGCCCGTCAACGTAGCATCTATGGACCGGCTCTGTCGACGGCATAAGATCAACTTGGCCAGTGTCTGCCAACTTGCCTGGGGCGTCGTGCTGCGCAGTCATCTCGGTGTCGACGACGTGTGCTTCTCATACATCTCCTCCCTGAGAAACAAGCCCTTGAAGGGCATCATGACGGCTGTTGGGCCGCTGATCACCACACTCCTTTGCTCCATGAACTTGGAAGGGGAGACAGACGTCTTGGATGCTATCAGGGCTGTCAACTCTGATTACGCAGACAGTCTATCCCACGAGGCAGAGCTTTCTAACACCACTTCTCCTCGTCGTTGGAGCAATACCGTCATGTCATTCCGTCGGAGACTTGTTCAGGATGATGGACGTCTTCAAGGCTTGAGTTATAAACTTGTCCAAGGCTCCAGCCCTACAAATGTAAGTACGGATCCTCAGAGAATCCAAAGCCACAGCAATCTGATACTATCGGCAGTATGATGTTTCTCTTGTCGTTTCAGCGGGCCAAGCAGATTTGGAGTTCATGCTGGATTACTGGGCCTCTCGGATGGATAGAGACTATGCCCAACGTCTCCTTCAAAACTTCCAGGAGGCGCTTCACTCTATCTTCCGAGACATTGGCACCACTGTGTCCAGACTCGAGCTGATCAGCGAAGATCAGAAGCAGCAGATCCTAGAGAGAAACTCTCGCGTTCCGGAGGGTCTGAATCGATGCGTCCATGAGCTGGTCAACGAGCGCATCCAGGAGCAACCATCGGCTGTCGCCATCGACGCTTGGGATGGCAGCTTGACATACGAGGAGTTAGATGACCGCACCTCCCATTTCGCTCAGCATTTAGTGAATATTGGTGTTGGGCCAGAAGTCCCAGTGGGAGTCTGTATGGACAAATCCAAGCTCGTGCCGGTCGCCATGCTCGCCATCTTACGGGCTGGCGGTGCTGTTGTTCCCATCGGGGTAGGAGAACCCATTGCTCGTGTCCAGGCCATTCTTGCCGACTCGTCCCCCGTGGCCGTGATTGGCGATGGAAAGCAAGTCAGCCGACTTTCTGGACTGGGCACCCAGCTTCTGAATATAATCGACATTATGGCGGACGAGTCACCAAGTCCATCATCAACAACAACAACAACAACAACCACACAAGAGACGCGACCCGAGCCGGAAAACACCGCATGGATCTTTTACACGTCTGGCTCCACTGGAACACCGAAGGGTGTATTGGTAGAGCATCGAGCCCTGGCAACTAGCATGCGTGCCCATGGTATCGCACTGAACCTGTCTCAAGAGGACAGGGTACTCCAGTTTGCGGCGCACACGTTCGACGTGTCCCTATCCGAGTTATTCACCACGCTCATCTATGGAGGTTGTGTCTGTATACCTGATGAGACGAATCGTGTCAACGACCTGGCAGGTTCAGTACTTCGTCTACAGGCAAATGTTCTTTCCCTCACCTCAAGCATGGCATCAACCATCAGACCCGCGGACGCCCTAATGGTTCGAAAACTGATCTTGTTTGGAGAAGAAGTCAAAGCGAGCGTATTAGAGGCCTGGCTCGGAAAGGCAGATATCTTCAATGCCTACGGTCCAACCGAGAGCTCTATATTTGCCAGTGTCAGCAAGCCGCTCCAGAGCGTGGAAGACCTGGCGAATATTGGATTCCCCATGAACGTGAACTTTTGGGTTACCGATCCGCAGAACCCAGGGCGGCTATGTCCTCCAGGAGCTCCGGGCGAGCTATTGATCGAGGGCCCACTGCTGGCCCGAGGATATCTCAACGACGAAGCCAAGACATCTACTGCTTTCGTCCACGATCCAGCATTTGCATCTCTACTAGGGATTGAGCCCGGGAGACGTTTCTACCGAACAGGAGATATTGTACGGCAGAACAGCGATTCCTCTATGAGCTATCTCGGTCGAAGAGACACGCAAATCAAGATTCGCGGCCAACGACTTGATGTATCGGAGGTCGAGCACTGGATTATAAAGTCCCTCGATGGTGTAATCCGGGCCGTCGTTGGCCTTCTACCCGCAGATAAGAAAGACATATTGTCTTCAGGAGGTGCCATCTTGTTTGCTGCCGTTGAATTTTCCAAACATACCGCCTTTGATCCCTTGGGGGATAGAGAGATTCTCCCAGCGTCCGATGAGCTTCGCGAAGGACTCAACCTGCTGCGGAATACATTGCAAGCGAAGCTTCCCTCCTACATGACTCCCACTTTCTACATTCCCTTCAGACGTATACCCCTGACTTCGTCTGCCAAGACCGACCGCAAAATGGTTCGCCGGTTGGTTGGTGAGTTGGACACCGCCGCCCTACAGGAATATGTTTTTGAGGACTCAAGCGACAATGACCAGCTGCTGCTGACGAAGACTGGGCAGAAGCTCAAAGCTCTGTGGGCGGCTGTCCTCAGCGTGAGCAGCTCGTCGATCAGAGCAAGCGACCATTTCCTTTATCGAGGGGGAGACTCTCTCCTAGCTATAAAACTGGTTGAAATGGCTAGACTAGAACACATTCACATGACGGTTAAGGATGTTTTGGGCTTCCCTAGACTTGAAGACCTTGCACGAATTCTCGATGAACGCAACGCAGCTGGCAAGGTTGACTCTGCTCAGGGGGAGGAGCGAAGTGACCCTCCCCCTTTCTCTCTCTGGCAGCCATCCTCGAGCGATAGAGAGGCGGAACTGGCAGACATTGCCATCCAGTGCGGCCTGAGTACCGAAGACATTGAGGATATCTATCCCTGCACCTCATTACAGCAGAGCATGTTGGCTGCCACGCAGCAACGCCCGACGGCGTATCTCGTGCGCCAAGTCTACGCTCTCTCGGATTCTATCGATTTCTTGCGCTTCCGAACAATGTGGGACGTCATGGTCCAACAGGCCCCCGTCATGCGAACTCACATGTTACTAGGGCAGCGCTCAGGATCTTTGCAGGTGCTATCGAAGAAGGCTCCCACATGGCAGACCCATGATGACTTGGAGGAGTATGTTGCAGATGACCAAGCACGCGCCATGGCCATTGGTCAGCCGCTCATGCGTTTTGCTTTGGTGCACGAGAAGTCGAATGGCGTCCGTTATTTTGTGTGGACAGCGCATCACTCGGTCTACGATGGCTGGAGCTCCCAGTTAATCTATAAGCGACTGGCGGCTCTTTATCTCCATGACGAGGTGCCTCCTGCGGTCCCCTTCACGAGGTTTATTGAGTACCAGCAACGCAAGAAAGAGGTTGATGGAATCAAGACTGCCTCCTACTGGCGCGACCAGCTTGGAGGAGATATCCCGTCAGCCTTCCCTTCTATGCCGTCTTCTTTCTACCAGCCGAAGCCTGCCGCCTTGCTTCGCTCCGAGATAAACACTTCGGTGTTCAATCATTCGAGGTCTGGGTTCTCACTTGCTGACGTCCTGAGGGCTGGTTGGGCCATGAGCCTAGGTCAATACCTAGGCACAAACGATGTGGTCTTCGGAGCGACTCTTTCTGGCCGGAATGCCCCCGTCGCGGAGATTACGGAGCTTATTGCACCCACCATTACTACTGTGCCGGTTCGAGTGCATGTCGATCAGGAAGCAAAGGTTTCTAGCTATCTCGGAACTATACAGTCCCAGGCAGTAGAAATGATACCCTTTGAGCATACGGGATTGGAAGAGATCAAACGCCTTGGTCCCGATCTCCATCCTGCGACGGATATCAACCATGCTCTTGTTATTGAACCACCATATGCTAGGAATGGAGAGGGAGCCACCGAGGTTCCCGGCTTGGAGCTGGTGGATACCGCCGTGAACGCGTTTGACACATTTGCTCTCACCATTCAGTGCCAACTCCCCAGCCAGCAAGGGGCCTCGATCAAGCTCGAGGCTCGTTTCGACAGTCACGTTGTAAGCGAGGCTCAGGTGGCGGTGCTTCTTCGACAGTTTGAGCACTGGGTTTCGCAGTTCCTCGACGAGGCGAATCACGAGAGGCAGCTGCGCAGCCTGGAGGAAATCACCTCTACTGATCTAGCCCAAATCAAGAAACAGAATGCTGGGATACCAGTGCGGGACTTGACCTGCCTGCACCACCTGATAAGGGATGTAGTCGAAGAACAGCCAGACTCGCCAGCGGTCTGTGCCTGGGACGGCGACTTTATATACAAAGAACTCTGGGCCAACGCCAGGAGGCTTGCACAGCATCTTTCTAGCCTTGGAGTGGGTCCCGAATCCAGGGTGGCGGTTTGCATGGATAAGTCTAGGTGGACTGTCGTGTCCATCCTAGGTATCCTAGAATCCGGGGGGGTCGTTGTCATGCTGCGCTCGCAGTCCCCATTGGAGCAAGCCAAGGCTCTCGTGGAGGATTGTCAAGCAGCTGTCATGCTGACCAACGCAGGACACACCGATAGGTTCGCCGGCTCGGGGCCTTGTATTGTTGAGGTGAGTGACACTTTGTTGGCCAGCCTCCCGGACCCGATCGTGGGTGGGCCTATATGCCCGGCTCTTAACCCTGATCATCCCGCATGGATTGTGTACACATCCGGAAGCACAGGGTTGCCAAAGGGATGCCTCCTGGTCCACGGCGGTCTTGCCACTAGTCTGCCGGCACACGGAAGAGCGACACGTTGGTCTAAGGAGTCCCGCACCCTCCAATTCGCATCTCATGAGTTTGATGTCACTCTGCAAGAAATCATGACGACTCTCATCTTCAAAGGATGTGTCTGCATTCCCTCGGAAGACCAACGAGTCAACTCGCTTTCACAGGCCATCAGGGACATGAATGTCAAGCAGATGGTGCTGACCCCAACCGTGGCATCCATGATCAATCCGGCCGATGTGCCGTCCATAACTCAGCTGCAAGTCGCCGGCGAGCTGATCAAGCCAAGTGTTGTCGAGCGCTGGATTGATCACGCCGAGGTGGTTAATATCTATGGTCCGTCTGAGTGCTCCGTCTACTCGTCCTGCGGCAAGCCGATGCAAAGAATCGAAGATGCGCCCGTTATTGGATACCCGCTGGAGAACTGTAACTTTTGGGTCACTAGCACCACCGACCACAACCGCTTGTGTCCCATTGGCATCCCCGGTGAGCTGCTCATTGAGAACTCTTGGCAGGCCCGGGGCTATGTGAACAATCCAGAGCTGACGGCGCAATGCTTCGTGGTTGAACCCGGATTCATCAAGCAACTTGGTCTAGATGGCGCCGGAAGGCGAATGTATCGGACCGGCGATCTTGTTCAGCAGAATCCCAACGGATCCTACACTTACATCGGTCGCATGGGCAGCGAAGTCAAGTTCCGTGGGCACAGAGTTGACCTGGGCCGGATTGAGTACTGGATCGGCAAGCTTCTCGCCGGGGTGCAGACGATTGTTGTCGATCTGGTCGATCTCCAAGCTGGGAAGAAGGCGAATGATCTTGTAGCTGTGATCGACTTCACCGAAGACTGTGACCTGTTCGACGTTGACCAAACGGAGGAGATTGATGGGGTCAGCATTCTTGCCCCTTCCAGCAAGATTCAAAAGGCCCTGTGTGGCCTCAGGGACGGGTTGGCAGACAAGCTCCCAAGCTACATGGTGCCGACCGCATTTATGCCCTGGAAGAAGATCCCCTTGACACCATCTGGCAAGACAAACAGAAAGGCTGTGCGTCAGCTGTTGACGAATCTCGAGTCAGGCTCGTCCTTGCTGCAACGCTATCTTGCTAGTGAAGGTATCAAGAAAGGCCCTCAAACCAAGATTGGCAAGCAACTTCAGCAGCTATGGGCTGAGGTCCTCTCCATCGATGCCGACTCTATCGGTTCCCAAGACCACTTTACGCGACTCGGTGGTGATTCCTTGGCGGCCATGAAACTTGTCGCATCGGCTCGACAAGTCGGTCTTCAATTGACCGTTGCGTCCATATTTACGCACCCCATCTTGGAGGAATATACTCGAATCCTGGAAACCGAGCAGGAGGCCGGCCTCGTCAAAGTAGCAGAGGAGGACCCTGCTCCCTTCGAGTTGATGCCGGAGAATCCAAGTAGTCCCGGCGGCTTTGAATCTCGACTGGTAGACTTTGCTGCTCAATGCCGGGTGGCCTCCGACCAGATTACAGATGTATATCCTTGCACCCCTATGCAAGAAGCGCTGTTCGCCATCACGGCAAGACAGCCGATGGCCTACACATATCGCCAAGTATTCCGAGCCAGTGGGGAGGACGTTGACATTGCCAGGTTCCAGGCTGCATGGGAGGCGGTAGCCAGAACACTGCCCATCCTTCGCACTCGAATCGTGCTGGACCGCAACAGTGGCTTTCTACAGACAGTGGTCGACGAGCCCCTAGTATGGCACATTGGTGGCGATCTGGACAGCTACCTTGCCGCGGACAAGGTCGCGGGCTTCGAACCGGGCAAGCCTCTTCTTCGCTGTGCAATTGTCGAGGAGCAGAGCTCAGGGGCCAAGTGCTTTGTCTTGACCACCCACCACAGCATGTTTGACAAATGGAGTATCGAGAAGATACTGTACCGCTACCTCTACCCGGCCTATTATGGACGTGAGATGCCGAAGGCTATCCCGTACCCGAGATTCATTCGCCACGTCCTTGACACCGACTTGGACGCCGCATCGCAATTCTGGACCCAGACGTTGGCAGGTGCTGGTTCCTTTACCGATTTCCCCTCGCTTCCTTCTGTTGGCTTCTATGAGCCCAAGCCTACCTCGCTCCTGAAGCAAACAGTCCGTATAGAGGGAGTCGCGGGGCTGCAAACGCCCTTCCCCAGTCTCCTCAGGGCAGCATGGGCTTTGACAGTAGCCCAATATGCCGGCGTCGAAGATGTCATGTTTGCCGTCAATCTTTCAGGCCGCTCAGCGCCCGTGGCAGAAATCACGGAGCTTGCGGCCCCAACGTTTACCACCGTCCCCGTCCGGATTAAAGTACACGGCCTGCAAAGGGTCCGGGACTTCCTGGACAGTGTTCACCGCGAAGGCGTGGAGATGATACCGTTTGAGCACGTTGGACTCCAGAAAATCAAAAGGCTCGTTCCCGCTTTCAACCCGGCTGACCCCAGACACTTGTTCCTCGTACACACCGCGGCGGATGCGGACCTGGACGATCCGTCGCTTCGACTGCCTGGCTTTGAGCAGGTACACCTGAAGATGGAGGCGCTCGATGACTACCCCCTCTCAGTCTTGTGCAAGTTGGATGAGCGCAAGGGGGAGGCTGAGGTGGCGGCTCGGTTCGACAGCGCCGTCATCCCCGACGACCAGCTCCAAGCGGTCCTGCGACAATTCGAGCACAACGTCGCCCAGCTTGCTGGAAATGCCGCTTCTGAGGAGCAGACGGTGGGAGATCTTCCTCTGGCCAACTCATACGATCTAGATAGGATTGCCGGTTGGAACCTCACCGGCCAATGGCCCTCCCTTGGCTGTGTTCATGACCTGGTCATCAAGACCGTTCGAACCAACCCTGACTCTCAAGCCGTCTGCAGCTGGGATGGGGAGCTTACCTATCAGCAGCTTGATGGAGCGGCCAGAAGCCTTGCCCAGCTGCTCATCGCAGAAGGGGGCGTGGGCCCCGAAGTAGCAGTCGGGCTCTGCATGGACAAGTCCCGATGGGCCATGGTGGCTATACTGGCCATTCTATATGCCGGCGGCGCAGTGGTGCCGCTTGGAGTTCAACTGCCGCCGGAGAGAATCAGTGTCATTCTGCAGGACTCGTCTCCAGCCATGGTACTCTGTGACGAGTCCAAGGCAGACAGGTTCCAATCGCTGGGTTGCAGGAGCGTAACTGTCAATGAAGCAGCACTCGCTCACTTAGCCAAGTCATACGATGGCCGCGATCCTGCTATTCCCTCGAAATCAGTCCGAGCCGAAGACACGGCTTGGATTATGTATACCTCTGGCAGCACAGGAGTTCCCAAGGGTGTGACCCTGGAGCATAGAGGCATATATAACGTCGTCCTGAGCAAGGGCACCGACTTGAACATGGACCCGACTAACCGCATATTCCAATTCGCTGCCTTCACCTTTGATGTCTCTATTGGCGACATTCTCATGGCCTGGACATTTGGGGGAGTCGTATGCTTGCCTTCGGAGGACGAGCGGATGAACGATTTGGTCGGGTCCCTGCAGCGACTGAACGGCAACTTTGCAATCCTCACACCCAGCACGACGGCGCTGATCCCCCCGGCCGAGGTCCCGCAGATGAAGATGCTGGTAATGGGTGGTGAAGCCATCACCCCAGCCTTGATTGAAAAGTGGCTTCTGGGTTCGAATGTCATCCTGGCCAACAGCTACGGCCCGACCGAGTGCTCCATCACAAGCACCATGAACCCTGGAGTGACAGACAAGAGCGGTTCATCCGTCATTGGCAGACCCATCCGCGGCACCCAAAACTGGATCGTGGACACTCATAACTACAACCGACTTGTGCCCATTGGCGCAGTGGGAGAGCTTCTTATTGAGGGCCCACAAGTCGCGCGTGGGTATCGCAACGACCCCGTCAAGACCTCGGCGGCGTTTATCACGGATCCCGGCTTCACTGCAGACGTTGGCCCCAGGAAATCGGGACGTCGGATGTATCGCAGTGGCGACCTGGTGCGATACAACGCCGACGGCAAGATCACGATTCTGGGGAGAGGCGATTCGCAGATCAAGATCCGCGGCCAGCGGGTTGACCTGGGCGAGATTGAGTCGTGCATTGTGAAACTCATGCCCAAGGTCCGAACGGCCGTGGTAGAGTATCTGCACCTCAGTGACAATCAACGCGCACTCGTTGCCGCCCTTGAGTTCCTCGACGACGACGACGACCACCACCACCACCACAGCGACGTGGCAGGCCATTCGACATGGCTCAAGGAATCTCTGGCTGAGAGATTGCCGGCATACATGGTTCCGAGAGTGTATCTGCAAATAGACATGATACCGAAGAACGCCTCCGGGAAGACCGACCGCAAAGCCGTCCGCCAGTTTATGATGAGTGAGGGCATCCAGATCGCGGATACAAAGTCTCGAAGCGCCTCGAAAACTGGAAAGGTCGACACCGACAGGGAGGCCGTCGTCCGTAAGCTATGGGCAGCCGTGCTCGGGGTCGAGGCAGAGACAATCGACCGACATGATAACTTTTTCGACATCGGTGGTGACTCTATTAGCGCCATGAAAGTCGTTGCTACTGCAAAGACGGAGACTCTTGATATTCGTGTGCTGGACATTTTTGAGAATCCAGTCTTGTTCAAAATGGCAGCTGTCGCCAAAAGTCTGACTAGATCGGCACTTGAAGCGGCTTCACCGCCCCCTTACCGTCCTTTCCAGCTACTCGACGGTGTGGACAACAATATCGACGCCTTCCTTGAGGAGGTCGTCTGCCCCATCACTGGGACCGGAAAGGAATCGATCCAGGATGTCTTCCCTGCCACTGACGCCGTTGCCTTCAGCGTGGCAGGAGCATTGACCGCGGCCCAGACAGAAGTAAACACCTTTGTCCTTGATACGGATCGCGGCCTCGATCTGGTTCGACTACAGCAAAGCTGCATGCTACTGGCGCAGCATATCGAAGCTTTCCGCACTGCTTTCGCGTTTGATCTTCGCAACGGAAGGCTTCTCCAGATCATATTGAAGTCCTATCAGCACAATGTGCTCGTGGTCAAGGCTGAGGGCTCGCTGGAAGATGCCACCGAGCGCTTATTTGAAGGGAACATGTGCCGTCAACCTCTTCGACTCGGCACACCCATGGTGAACATGGCTATTCTTCAACAAGATGAGAGCAAAAAGACCCGCATACTATTGCGGATGTCACATGCTATATACGACGCCATGTCTCTTCCAATCATCCTGGACACCCTCCGCAAATTGTACCATCAACGGGACGCTTATGAGCCGCCCTTAGGCTCCTTCGCCGACTACGTCGCAGATCTGAATCGGCAGACAAGTGACACAAGCTACAGCTACTGGCGGAGCTTGCTTGATGGGTCCGCCATGCCCGAGCTCATTCCAGCGACAGAGTCCGACCACCAGAGCCCCTTGCGCATGGCCTTTACCAAGGACAAGGTGATATCAGTGCCGAAATCGAAGGGAGAGGGCATTACCACCTCCACCATCATCAGCTGTGCATGGGCACACGTCCTAGCCCAGTACACGGGGAAGAGCGATGTGGTGTTTGGAGATACCATTTCCGGGAGAAACGTGGTCGACCCGTCTATAAGCAGTACCGTTGTCGGCTGCTGTGCAACCAACGTCCCTATGCGGATCAGGTTTGCTGATAGCTCCGGCGAGCACTCGATCCTTCAACTGTTGAACCAAGTGCGAGATCAGCAGCGGAATCGCATTCCCCATGAAGGTGTCGGTTTCCGTTCACTGATCCGGGAGTGTACGGACTGGTCCCCGGCTACTCGCTTTACCTCCATCGTCAATCACCGACCAGCCAAGCCAGCGGCCAAGTCAGCCAGCGGACAAATCGGTTTCCAAGTGAGCACCATCACCACTGAAATGAAACCGCTCACGACTTGGTACGATCTCGCCGTCGTCTCCCAGGAGAACGATGGCACTGTTGAGATGAGTCTGGGTTACTCGACAATGGCATTCCACCCGGACACGGCTCAGGCGCTGCTGGAAGATCTTGTCGACACCGTTCACATTCTTTTGAATGCTGGGCCTTCTAAATCTGACCAAATCGCCCTTCTTGGAACAGAGGTGATGCCAAGATCTTCCTCGAATTTCGCCATGTTGCGACCGGTTAGGAGTTCTAAAGAGCAGAGTCCAACCGAAGGCAGATCAAGCAACGCCATGTCCACCGACAAACCCGACGATTCTAGTCTCAGTGTTCTCGATACAATCTGGTTCTCCGTCTTTACTTCAAAACGCACAAGCGTGGGAACGTTGCCGCCCGATGAGCCTACTCCAGACATGCGTTACCTGCCGTTCTACCGGCTAGGAGGCGACTTTCTTGATGCCGCCCATTTAATTGCCTTGATACAACGCAGGATTAAGACCACCGAGGCGGAGGTGAATGGGGACGCCATTTCAATTTCGCACGCTCAAGTGACAATCGATGATGTTCTTCATCATCCCAGTCTTGTGGGATTTGCTAGCGTTTTGAATCAAAAACAACTTCAGTTGATTTAGTGTGCTTTCTTTTGTTATAAGAGCAGGTTCCTTCGTCATCTACTGGTATGAGGCGTTATGATAGGGTGGCTATAAAGATATAAATATGCTTAAAGACTGTTCGGTTTAACGTTAGATTGTAGAGCTTTATTCTTTCTTGTTCATCATATAGTCTGTTCATGTTCAACTCGGGTGTGACATGATGTCAGTTATATAATGTGGCATGTCGTGATTCATACTAAGTCAATTCTACTCTCATAATTCAACAATCTAACGGCTCTTGCGCCACATTCTCAGTTCGCTTACAGCGATTTATTCAGCCCCCTTTTCTTAGTCCAGTGGAAGAATCCTGTTGATCATGGTCTTGTTGATCATGATCCATCATCTCAGCGTTTTTTCGAATTCGCTCCTCATCATATTTCTGTTTCTTATTATTATCTTCCAACGTTTGGCGAGCCTTCGCAACGACTGGCTGACGAGTAAGTGAGAGTTATGTACAGTAATTTAAGCATGAAATGACTTACATTTTATGAGGCGGTCCTTTTTTTTTTTCCTCAAGTGTGCTGGCTTTTAGAATCTCTAAAAGCTCTCCTCCTTTGATGGTCACCTTGTTTTTTTCTTGTTCAGAAAGAGAACCGAGCTCTGTCGGCGGTGCTAATTCGAATAAGTTGTATAGGTTTCTATTTTTAGAGTCGTGTTCTGACTCGATCGATCCAATTATCGATTCAATATCCGCCATTGTTTTTGTGTTCGCTGGACTCCTTTTACTGACACTGATGCGAACGGTTTGGATTAAATACTTCCAGTTCCACATCGAGTGGCTTGGCCATTAACCGCATCTATTATCTGCGCTAAGTGGTCGTTCACCGAGCCGGCGGCACGCGGAACTCTCGTTGGTCCCCTCGTGGCGTGGCCAGGAAGATGGCCGGCTCTGTAGGTCTCTGCGCACCGACCTCATCGATATTCTGGCTGTGCGATTTGCTTGGTTTTTTTACTGTGCCTGAGCTGCTGGGTATGGCTGCTGTTGTGCTCCAATTGTTGTGCTCCCTTTGTTGTGCTGGCTCAGCGGTATAGCTAGCCTACTATAATTACTTCACATTATCTGCGCTAAGCTTAAAATCCATTTCCAACGGTCGAGGCATCTAATTTGGATGATACCTCGGCGCTCCAGTCCTGGATATTCTCGACGAATTACGCCTCGCCAATAGGATGCCACAACAATGAATTAGCTTTGAAGAGGTCAGATATGGCTGTGGATAAGGTATGTGGTTGAATAAATAAGCGATTCTTGATCACTGCCTCACCAGGGTACACTACCTGTCTTTAGTACAACAATAGCTAGATATGTTTGACGAATATATATTGGAAGACAAAGACGGAAAGCGTTGGAACATACAAATTGCTGCGTGCGAACATTCAAAGATACTCTCCAGCGCCGAGAAGAAAATTTCGATTCGTGTGGATAGTGCTTCGATAAAAATAGCCCTCGATTGGTGCCAATACCATGTCAATGCCCAGAACACACTGCTAAGAGGACTGGACTATTATCACAAAGGGCAAGAATTGCGGAAATGGAAGCAGGAGTTCGTCAATAACAACTCAAAAAAACCTTTTAGATATTATCAGCCTCGCAAACTTGCTGTAGATAACCTCACTTGTAGATGCCTGCTGTCAGAATATGGCTGACACTATTCAAAACAAACACAGAGGCCCCATAAACAACTTATCCGAGGATATTCGGCTCAAGATAGCCCAATATCTCTGGCCCAATGCGTTGTGGGAAGCAGCTAAGCGGAGAATCGTGCCGGTTGATCAGCCCCTTGTCAGACATAATAACATTTGGAGAGTTATATTCAAGCACGAATGCCATTTGAGAGCAGCTATTGATAATCGCGCTAACCCTGTCCTAATTGGCGTGGATCTATTCAGCGAAAAGGGCGACATGTATTTATGCGCAAGTTCGTTGGATTTGACTGGAGCTGCGTACGAAAATACCCAGAAATACCCAGATTATGATCCAAGTAGACCTCGCATTAAAGATAGTCTTCGCGAAGAAGACATAGAAGAGGAAGAGGGTCTCTTCGTTCCGTTTGATAGAGACATGAGTGATCGAATCAAGTTGGATGTGTATGGGTGGTATCATAATTTCTCAAGAGGATCTATAAATCGTCTTTCCAAGTCAGGCAAAACTGCAGTTCTCCTTTTGCGTAGCTCAAATATTTATGAGGTAGATCTTACGCATTATGGTGTCTTTGGACTCTATACATTCACATGCCCGGATAATCAAGCGATTAATCCATATACAGGAAAACCTATATAATGGAGTATATTAGAGGGTGAGCACTCTTATAGTATGCCACGGGAACTTTCAGACAAGTTGGTAACTCCTCCAAACTAGGCAGGATGGAAGATAGAGAATCAATTTAATGTCCACCCCTGTGTCGCGAGCCACCCTGCATAACGTGCAAACCTCAGTTAATATAAGTTACTTTTCTTGAGCGCAGTGCCACCCCGCGCACGTGATGGCTTCAATGCTTCAGCGCCTCCTCGGCACTCTGTTCCAAAGACGAGAAAGAATATAACTTAAGCTACGACATAACTAAGCTGGTCAATATACAAGCTACTCAAGGTGTTGATAATACGAATACGTTATTTGAAAGATGTCCGTTTAGCGAAATAAAGATTCTATAGTCTTTCGTAGGAAGCAAATATTCATGTCGCTGTTTTTGAAGCTCTGCGATAGCAATCACGAAGTTACCTATCACAATAGAATGAAGGGGGCAGAATATAGAGTATTAACAGCGTTAACGTATATATATCCCTGGCGCATTGTCACTGAACGCAGTCCACTACAATAACATGATTGGGGCTCTCTGCGGTAATCGCACAATTTCACCTTGCTCAACCTGTCAAGTAAGCCATTGGTAATCCGAGTCCTCGCCCGCTTACGGTTTAATGCTTTTATGCCGCTCCAAATCAGTGCTTTAGGGCTCGATATCGTCCTGTGAGGGTCGGGCTCAAAGCATGTCTCCGACTTTGATTACTCTGTTTACTGCGCGGTCTATTCTCAGTGCTCGCTCGCCAATATTTCATGGTCTCCTCCACAGAGCAGTTCGCGTTACCCGGTCGAGTCCAATTTAGATAATATCGTCTCCCATTAACAACCCGCTCCTCGAAGATCTGCGAGAGTTGCCATTGGCCGGCCGAAAACGAGTTTCTTATTTCAGAGCTGGAGCTGATATCCCATATTTGGAATTGCTTTGAGGTTGATAGATTGCACTACTAAATTAATGAATGCTAGGAACGTTTTTTATGAGAACAAAACAATGGAAAGAAGCACCTAGCCGTTAACCGGGTGTTATATGCTTATATATAGGTTGTCTGAACCGTTTTGACTTAGGGTTGTAGATTACGCTTGCCTTCGAAGTAGCGCTCCAGGAATTACTCCTTGAGATAAGCTTCTATCGGCTCTTCTGCACACAAACCTGGAACTAGCCCTACTTACGCTAGTAGGCTGCATAGCACCTCTCTTAGTAGCCCCGACCGTAAGTACTTGGCCCCTCTACGACTGGCCCCTCCACTTTTGGCGCCTAACTGGCCGCTCTGGCACTGGCATTGACTCCAAAAGACCCCTCAGAATTGCCCGCTCGGGAGCTGAACCATTACGTTAACGATTGCGATTGGACTGCGGCAACCAGGATACCGGAGGTCACTTGCAGCGCTTGGAGGAAGCGTCCCACTGCTCCTTGAGAACCACGAGAACCTATTAGTGAGTGCTTTGCACAACTTTTCGACTCCTGAAGTCTGCGAATAAATGCTTTACAGTACAGTACCTAAGTTCGTCGATTCCTTCTATAATGTCTGTGTGTCCGTTGTGTCCTCAAACTAAGAAACCTTCCACCATAAACGATAGCACCCAATCAAGTGCCTTGGGTTGCCTAGCTCCTGACGTGTGGCCTAATTCGCCCTACCTCGGTACAATATGACATCACCCCGGGGTCGCCGAACTGGGCTTTCTGATAAGGTGACTCTGCAGACAAACTCTAACTTGCGGCGTCTTCTTCTTGTCCGAGGAAAATGAGCTTGCGAGCCCGGAGGGTCAAGCCTTCGCCAGCCCAAAATGATAGAAATAGCCAAGATATACGGAGCGATGTCTAGCTAACCATTCAAGTCCAGCACCTGCTGGAACGAATGAACGGTATCCATTCCACTTATGAAGTAAGCACGGGTGCTGGTATCTTGATATCAGACTCGGGAAGATAGTGACAACTCAACCTGCTAAACAGACGATAAGAATACAGGAATCAATATACGCGCTTTGGTAGCCACATCTTGCCCAATAACCTTTCTTCGCCTGGTCAAACACTCAGCCCAAAATCTTTTGGCAGCCGGAACTATTGCATAGACAAGGGATTTTCGCATTTTCGGAGAAGGCTGTCCATCCGTAATTAATTGGTATCTGCCTGTGGGAATGTTCTCGGACCCGGATTCTCTGATGAACCACTGCCGCGTCTCTTTGCATACATGCAAGACGGGAGGTACTCTTCTCTGGAGCAAATAGCTAAACTTGGCATTGTTCCAAGTGCGGTGGGCGGTCTCGGGCTCCTGTAGGGCGCATTCCCAGATCTTAAACCGCAAGTCTGAAGGGAGCAGGGGAAACAAAGAAAACTCCAATAATGCGCCGGCGCTGTGTTCGTCCGCGCATGGAGCATGCAACTGAGAAGCAGGTGCATCTTCGCTTCTCGCGGCGAGGGTCGCGAATGCTTCCATGATGAAGGTCGGATATGGGGACGACTAGGACGGAACGAGGTGTGGACAAGAAACGGTTCTATAGGGAAAGGGGGTGGCAGGTGCAGACTGTGGTGCGTTGGTGCTTGCTTTCTTAGCGCTCTTTGCTGCAGGCTGTCGTGCGATCGGCCACTGTACCTGAATCAGTCTTAACAGCCCGACACGGTTCGCCCTTATAAGTACCATAGTCAACCCTGGGTTTGGGAAGGGGAAACAAATGTCGGCTCGTTTTCCTTTGCAGTGTCGCTACCCACGCCTAGATCTATTTCCGACGAAATACGCCACAATGAGAGTCCAGGTGATCCGACATACCAGCAACGGCCTTCGCCTCCTCGTGGATGCCAGCGAGCACGACATATCGTTTGGTATCCAGCTAACTTGTGTTCTGGGGCCTGCTTGTGCTATGAATAGTAGCTTACTTTCTTCTAACGCCAGCTTGTGTTCTGGACTCAGCTTGTATTCTGGACAGGCTTGGTCTATTCAGCGATATGCCTAATGCACCATCGACTTGAGGACACGTTGCTTCTGCCAAACTGTGCGTATTTTCCGGGAGTGAAATGTCACGAGGTGGTGTCGGAGCGGGGATCGGCGCGGCCCGAGATGCGTTACGCACGGCAGCGATGCAGGTTGACAGCGGGCAGTGAACTGCTTGGGCTTTCGGTTTGGGTGTGGAGGACGCGCCAGTCAAGAAAAGCACAGTGAGGTCAGCTGTGGAACACCTAAATGCCTGACCTAGGCGTTCGGTTGGTCAGTGGTCAGCGTGACAACGGCTCTGCTCGTCGTCTGCTACGCTAGAATGACTGTTTGGTGGCTGCTGAAATATCGCACAGGTCGTCGTCAGTTCGCCGTAGGCATGGGAGTATGCCATTCTCCCGCTGGCGTCGTAGATCCGCTGCAGAATTACCTAGGATTTGCATGAGCCCCTGTAACGCCACATAGAGCGTAGTGCGACCGTTGTTATTTTCCCGCTGCGACACTACCTGGGATTTGCTGGAGCCCCGGTACAGCTACATAGGGCGTAGAGCGACCGGTGTAGCATTGTTCCCGCTGCAGGATGACCTAGGGGATGCCTAAACCGCTGTCCAGCTACATGGGTCAAAGGTGGACCGATGTACGTGCGAACCACATGCACTTTTCCCGCTGTAACCGCAGGTCCGCGGCCGAAGAGCCTAGGCTTTTCTTAGACTGGGGCAAAGCAACAAGGGCTGTAGGCATTCCGCTGCAAAATTACCTAGGAATTCCGGTCCTGCAGGGAGGCAAAAAGAGCGCCCTGGCACATCCCCTGTAAAACTTCCCAGGACACCGCCGGAAATTTACCTAGGTACTCCTTAGCTGGCTCTGAAGGCCTGAAGCGTTGGAGAGCCGGAAACACGTAGCCTGCCTTTTCTGTACCATTCTGCAAGCTCTTCCGTCGAAGGAAAATCCACACAGGCCATGACCGCTGCGAGGCAGGGTTCCTCGGAGACTTGGCACGAAGTCCTGGCAGCTTGAGCCATGCACCCATTGCCGACAACATTCCCTCTGTCGCGAACTCGGGCAACCAGGTCCACGAAGTACAACGACTGTATCTGGAGACTAATGATCAGACACAACGAGGCGCTGCAACAACCCGACGTATGGTCTTGGTGCACGTATTCTGGCACGGGGCGGGTGTCCTCCCCAGCCAACTTGAAGGACAAGCCGGGCCTTCACGGAGGCGATCAGTCGCCCTTCGACAGTCTACCAGATTGGCAGCCCGGCTCATGGAAATGGTTATCCGGGCGCCGGGAATTCGTATACACCATGCGTGCGCCCGACCAACAATCCGGGTTTCTGGTATCCTGGTTCCTGCCAGGATTCCAGGACGTTGCGTCCCAGTGCCCGGATTCTGTGCATTCTCTAGCTGCGGCCTGGGCCAGGCGCAGCATAGTTGTGTGCATAAAAGTAGCGCCTGTCCCATCCTCGTTTGACCTGCCCTTCCAGCCGCCGTCAACCGGTTAGCGAAACGGGCATCATGTGCGACGCCACGGACGTCGATAAAGACGGCACCACGATAGGGCTGCCTTCTTATGTGGTCAGATCTCCATTATCGTCAGTAAATGAATCATTCCAGCGACTCCATATCGGACAGCGTGCACCGCCTGCCAGAAACCGCAGACGACGCGTACATTTCCGCCAAGACACCGCAGCGGTACGAAAGCGCAGGCAGAAGCCCAGGTCACGCCTTGCACGCCAGAAGCCAGAGCGGCGACTCCATATCGAGAGAGCACTGCAGATCGTTCCCAGGATTGTCCGGCACGACGTAACTACCTTCTTTGCCGGCCATTTTGAGAAGGCCGTGGACAGCTGGATATCGATCGTCATGAATACTACGATACCTGACAACGAAGCAAGCGTGGAACGTTACGTCCATAATGCCTTCAGGTCGCTAGACAAGGCCAGGACTGGCAGAGATTATATACGGGCAAGGCTCGCGTTTATTCGGTTTATAGATGTATGTGACTTGCTCGAAAAGAATGTCGGCTCCAGTCGGCGAAATGGACGGCTTCCAGCAGGGATAAGGAGTCTGGCTACCGCAATGCTTGCGTCGTTATTGACGACTACATCGCTCCGCAAGAACAAGCGGGTATCTCGCGAGATGAGGTGAAGGCTCGCAAACGGATTGCCAGACGCTGGAGAACACTCGCAGGGCCGTCGCCCATCTTCGTCATTGTATACTCAGAAGTAGCTGAGGGATTGGCGTATGCACCACTCTTCGTTATATGCGGTTCTGCTTTAACCATCTTTCAGCAGTAGGTCATCGATAAAACTCAACGAACCGGACGTAAAACTCCTGGCCTTATTTATCGTGCAAACGATACCGCCCAAAAATCGTCATAGCCTCCCAGCGTCTTGCAACGATCGCAGAACGGGCAATCGGGCTATATCCGTCAGCTGACTTACAGGGTGTCTTTGCAGAAGTCAAACAGGACCTGCTTGGCGGGTGAAGGGAAGCCGGACGGTATCAAGGCTAAGGTGCAGTTCGGAATTTTTCAGAATCTGATTCTTATGGCCCGTGCCAACCCTGTCAACCAGTAAGACAGAAGTGGAGCTGCTGAAGCTGAATTCTCCACTGTTTTGAGTTTCGATTCAGTCGGCTGACATGAACGAACGGGTGCGAGCTGTTTTCGAGCTGTTTTCGTTAACAGCTGCTAGCTGTTATGTTGACAGCTGCCGACTGTTTTCACTGACAGCGGCGAGCTGTTTCCGTTTTACCGCCATGATGAGCGTTAGATATTATTAGCAGATTGCAAAACGACAGTTAGGGAGTTTTAATCTATGGCGTTATCAAAATATTCAGCAAAAAAGGGGCTTGCGGCTAGCAACAGGCTCCCAAAGCTGTCCGCGCGTTATCGTTCAGCCGTTTTCAGTACCTCGAAGGCAGCTGATTCTGAAGTGGGGGATTTTCAGCATGCTGAATAAACTTCATTGGTCCGGAAGCGCCAAGAAGGACCAGCCATTTTCAGCCGAAAAAGGTGGGGATGGCTGGTTCTGAACGACACGAACAGTTTGCTGATTCTGATTCTGAATCCCCACAAGTAGGTGGTGCTGAAATTTTCCGAACTGGGCCTAAGCCTGGAGTTTTCGCGAACCTGGCGGGCTTTTCGTGGTTTAGCACGCAGGTTAGGGTACTGGTGGGGCAGGGCCGGCTCACTGATCTCAGTGGACCGGCTTCAGTGGACCGGCTTCAGTGGACTGGCTTCAGCTGGGCTTCAGTGGCCTGGCCATGACTTCGGTGGACTGGATTGCAGGCTGCCGTGGCCTTAGGACTTCAGTGGACCTAACCTGGATCTTTACAATGTACAGCCGCTGTAATAGAGAACACAGGTGTCCTGGATGTACTGGACCGCAGCAGATTGGTCCCTCAAGTAACAGATTGATTGGCTAAGCGGCCCGCTGCCAACTTGCATCGCGTCTATGCATGCACCGTCCTAGCCCCGTGCTACTTTGACATCCACCGAGATCCCGGTTCTCGACCAGGTTGGCGTTCTCGCACCGACGTCCGGTCTCCTAGCCAAGCCGGAGGAGATAAAACAAAAGCGGCGTGGTCTTCTGCCGCGTACCTGTCCCGATATTTTCCCGGCGTCTGTCACAACAGAAGCCCTGGTTGACTGTGCGTTTGTAGATTGCTCCAATGCTACATTTTGCTCCTCACTGAATAGGCTCGCGGGATCGCGTCTTCGACTCTCTGCACAGGCACGCAAGGGGCGCAATAGGTGGAGCAAGCTTGCCCTCACCAGTCGAGAACCCCGAATTGGTTTGGTTGCATCCCGGTTTACGGCCGCCCCATTTTCGACTCACATAAGGGCCATTTCGAGCTCCTCGTGCTGTCACGGAGATACCCTGGCACACGAAATCCACTCCTACGCAAGCTAGACGCCTTGCTAGCTGAGGCCACTCCTGGCTTCCTCTATGCAGGTTGCACTTTGTGCCTCTAGAATCTACCTTCTGCTCCTTGAGCTGCCATTTCCAGCTCCGTAAAATTTTGGGGGTGACACTGTTCCCCACCTCCCCATGGTCTCTCTGCTTGTTGCCCCACGCTTCGGATGCTGAAACCGAGATCTGGGATCTCGAATCCGGGACCTAGTTTCGGGATCGTCAACGGCTCATGATTCGATCTTATTTTTGGCAACACCCTCTTGGAGGCCTCTCTCCAACAGCCTCGAAGTCGTAATCAGGAAGCCGGAAACCAAACCCAAGGAACTGGACATTGCAACTGAGAACTACGATTCAGGTAATTATCTGGACCGGCTGCTACTGTATGTTTGCTGAGCGTTTCGGGCGCGTTGGCGGAAATTACTGCCTCTGCCTAGCACCGCGTATCTCGTCATCCAGTCCCGCACCGTGGCACGGGACCCTAATCGACGCATCCAGACCAAGCTACTGCCTCGGCACCGAGACATATGTCATCGACGGTCTGGCAGACTGGGATGTGCTGAGAAAAGCAATCTTCCTTGCTTAAGAAAATGTCGCTCTCCGTAATAACGGGACATTCGTCCAATTCTGTGAAAACCCTAGGCAAATACTTGGTATCAGGCCGAAATAAAACTACCCTATTAAATATCCATGGGGCGCGCTAAATATAACGTTATATTAATTTAAATATAAGTTATCCAGATTAACTCTTTAATTATTACCATAAATACCGCGTTAAAAAATAACGCTAAACGCGTTTAAAAATAAAATTATTTAATTTATTTTTGCGATAATTTCGACGATAAGTTAACCGAAAAATATATATACGTCCCTGTTAATTATTATTAAACGGTAACGTTATTATATTTTATATTTTAATAGCCGTTATAATATTTAAAAAAATTTACAAAATTACGGGTTATTCGAAAAGTTAAATATAACGAACCGTTATAACGAAATTTGCCGAATTTTTTTTTCCCTTTAGGGCGTTATTAAGTTTTCAACGAATAATAATATCGAAAATTTAAGTTTTTTATTACGGCGTCGAAAAAAAACCGTTTTATAATTTATTTTAAATTTTTTATTAATGAAAATATTTAAAATTTTCGTTTTAAATAAGTAAAATTACTTAAAAATTAAATAATAAAATAATAAATATATTTTTTAAACTGACGAAATTTGTGTTATTAATGGTTATTATCGTTAATAATACGTTATACGGCATACCGGCGAAAAATATAACTTTAATTATATTGATAATTAACTTTACCGAAAATAAGGTTAGATATTTTAAGGTTTTTTTTTCGGTAATACCGGTAAAGGCCTTAATATTTTTTTTAAAAAAATAAAAATTTATTAAGGTAACGTTTTATTAAAAATATATTATTTCTGTTATTAACGGTTAAATACGGTTTTGTCAGTAAAATATTAACGAAAATTAACTTTTATATAAAATAATATTATTATTTATATTACCGTAAATACGTAAATTAATTTAACGTTCTAAAATACTTATATAATAATTTAATTACCGAGTTTACCGAATTTAAATTTTATTAAAATTATATAAAATTAAATAAAACATTATATCGAAAATATATATAATTAAAATAAATATATATCGTAAAACGAATTTAAGCTTGAAATACGGAAAATATAAAATATAATTTTAAAAACATAATTTTATATATTATTAATTTTTATATTTTAATAATATATTAACGTTATTATTATTAACGGTTGTTATATAAAATATATATTTTATATAACAATTCGTTAATAAATAATAATTAGTTAAAATAAAGTTATTAAAAAAGTTAATATAATAATTTAACTAAATTTATATATATATTTATTTATTATAATTTAATAGAAAACCCGAAAACGGTTTAATTAAACCAAAATAGAAGTTAAATAAATTAAATTAAGTAATTAATATTTAATAAAAATTAATTAATAATATAAGATATTAATAAATTTAAGCCATATTTTTTAAGTTAAACTAAATATATAAAAATTATTATACGATATAATCGTATAATAAATATTATACCTAATATCTTAAAATACGGTAATTACTTAATAGTTTTTACAATTTAAGATAAATTATATATTTTAATCCCGTAAAAGCTTACTTTTTACTAAGGCCCTATAAGTACGTAATTTCTCGACTAATGTCGGTTTAAAAAAATTTACAAACGTAGTTGCCGGCAAATTTCGACCTTAATAAACTTTATACCCGTTACGGTTCGGCATAATTAATATAACTTAAAAAACGTAAAATTTTACGCGGTAAACCTTAAGGATAAATCTTAAATACGTACAAAAAGCTGGCTTTTACAAACATTCGTTAATTTTACGGCTTAATCGTTTTACGGTTTTTGAGTTACCATTATTATTATAATTTAATATATCACCAAATTCGTATATAATAACGGTAATTTATATTAACAAAATCTTTAACGAAACCGTTACGTTTAAAATCGTTAAATCCCATACAATAACGAGGCGAACGAAAAATATTAATAATTTTTTCGACCTAAATAATATTTTCCAAAAAAATCGTATTTAATTATTAATTTTCAAATACGATTTAATTTCCGAAAATAATACCAGCTAAATATTACTCGAACTTATGCCGAAAAATATGGTAATTATAAAGGAACTATTTA